>JARFOD010153601.1:0-12365 GCA_031763545.1 Mopalia muscosa | reverse complement strand
AAGCATTTCCATAATGTTGGAAAGTTCATTTTCCTCCAGTGCTAAGTAAAGACAGCATTGGTACTCTTCACAAACACTTCCCTTAGCCAGAGGGCTGCAGATCTTAAAAGTCTGTTTCATTTACCCCTATAGCCAATTAGTGTACCGCAAATCTTTTGATTGTAATAACATAGAGGGGGGACTTTATAAACTTTTATCAAGATTTAGAAAACAGTATATTAACTTCTGTAAAAAAAAAATCTTGTACTGGATATTACTGAGAGGAATTTGTGTTAAAAAATGTAAAATAATAGGTTAGTTTATAACAATAGTGATGCATGGTGTTAATTGAAAACATTGATATCCCAAGAGTTTGTTCAATAGCCAGGTTTGCAAACATGGGTAGTTTGGAAGGTACAATCATACAAAAGTGTGTTTAAAGACAAGTGGATAAGTTCAATGTGATCAGATAAATACAAGGTAAATTGACAGCCTTTTGAATAAATCGCTCCAGAATGTTTAGATACACAAATAAAGTCAGATTAAGAACAGGGGAGCACTGTTACCATACCCATCTCCCTCAAATTTGTTCATATTCCAGTAAACACAAGTTCAGTATTAAGAACATTTTGAACCAGGCAAACATTTACCCTAATAAAACCAATTACCAATATTTCTTTTTCACATCTGGAAACAAGATCTTTATTGTGGGATATAATTATTACAAGTATTTGAGAATCCCTTGCACATTAGTAGAAAAAAAGAGTGTGATAAGAATTATATACAGGTGTGGTAAAATAGGTAGCTTATCTCCACAACCCTTCTCAAACACTCAGCGACCACGTTTGCTGATGATATTATAAAAAAGAGGGGAGATATTATAAGAGTTGTTATGTATCTGACATCTGGAATACACTTACACCTAGACACAAGCACCTGCCAACACTTATCTTAAAAAACTAATACTCTGTTAATCAATCTACTGTAGAAAAAATACCAGGTTATCTTCAGAAAATGATAGCTAGGAAGGACAGGAAGGAACTTCCCGTTTTTCATTGTGATTAACACTACATGGAAATACATAGGAGACTTGATTGAGTAGTAAGAATAAGTGTTGTGTTCACTGATAGGGGGGTTTATGACATAATTAGGCTAGATCTAGTGGATTAATCAGGAAACGTAGCCATATTTAAAGTTATTTAACAGTCCTCTCAGTGGGAAGTTAAACAGTCATCTTGTAATGTGAACTGGTTGACTTTCAATTCAAGAATCTAAATTGAATCTAACAAAATGGTTAAGACTATCAGGTCATATGCCAGTTATTGTTTTGCACAAATGAACTATTAAAATACTAGTAAATGTTTTATAGTTAGCAGGTGGTTTTGATGTAGATAATACCTTGATTTGGTGACTTTCCAGGATTTCATTTGCTTAATGTTTAATATACGAGTTATTTCAATGATATTGACTTTCTCTCCAGAAAATCTCAATCTCTAAATCATCCTCATGGAAAAATTTGCCACACAATAGGTGATTTTGAGCCGGCGATTCTTCCACACTCAACTGACAATTATGCTACATGACTTAGACATGGCATGACTGTGATTCAAAATTGCATATAAATTATAAATTTTTTATTTTGATTATTATATAGGACAGGTACAGACTTGAGCTTATTACTTGTCAACAATTTTTTGCTTAAAATCATGGGATTGTATTTTGGTCATTGATTGATTGTACATCTTAACTAAAGGCTACTATTTTCAGTCACATGTTTTCTGCACACCAGAGGGGTAGCCGTCTATAGGCATGACAAAAACTAAGATATTGAAAAAGCTTGATCTCTTGTCCCTAACAGTGTTGTTGCGTTGCAAGCTTGCCACACTGCCCACACATGGAGGGATTGCCTTGAGACGGAGAATTGCACCTGCTGACAGACTTCAGCAACATCAGTAAAAACATCAGAAAGCTCCCTCCCAACCAGCCACATATCAACAAAAAAAAAATAATAATAATAAAAAAAAAATAATGATACAAGTAAATGTTTAAACAGTATTATACCGGCCATATTTGTATCACACATCTTCCTGACCAAAGTCACAAAACACTAAAACAAGTATGTAGTAGAAAAAGAAGCATTAATAATATTAGGTTCCACTAAGAAGCCATTGGTGTCTTCACCTCTAGCCAGCTAGGGCACACTAAAAACAAAGAGTTCCCCACAAAATTCACAGATCAACACAATGAATATTCATGAGGGCAGATGTTATGTTATAGATTATGCATGGATTGGGTAGAGCGATGGGAGAGAAGGGGTGGCCAGGAAGAGTATGGAAGTGGAAGTCAACCAAGTGCAGAGGAGAGAATTACCAGTCATTAGGAATGCATCAGACGAGTGGAGATGAAGTGATTTAATTAGGCCGAGACATTCTAATCTGATTTCCCCAGGGAAGATATATACCACAAGATAAAACCTCAAACCCCCTCTCTGATTACTGATTGCCTTTACTGGTATATACAGCCACATAACTCCAACACTACTTCTTATCTCTATTATATACAAGGCGAACAGATTACAACATCACTTGCCAATGGAATTCCATCCATAAATGTGCCAGCATGTTTATCAGTGGACATACATATATATAAATGTATGTATTCCGTGAGGACTGGATTTCCAGACATTAATCCATGTCATATTAGCCACATCAAAACATGGGATGAACATAACATTATTTATCAGGTTTATCATAAATGATGTAAAGAAGTTATATGACAGGCCAACAAAATTCTGCATGCCTACAGTATTTACAAGGGGAGAAATGAGTGGGTTGGTCTGAATAATGTTTTATGTTGTTCCCTAACAATGTCTAATTCACGTAGGGTTATATCAACCCAAATTAGTACAAGAAAACAACAAGGAGGTCACTACCCCCAGATCACAAAATACCTGATGACAACTAGACACAAAATATAGCACAGAAAGGAACAGGCTGCAAAAATACAGTGTGAGATCATGCCCAATTAATTAGGGTTTAAATTGCTGTTTTGGTCGGAGAAGCAATACACCTACCACCAGCAAAATAAGGTGACTATTGTCAACTTTTCAACAATAAGACCTCGTCACTATGTAAGCGTTTATTTTAAACTCCATATTGAAAACATTTTTCTCTGTCTATACATATATACATATACCTGGGTTATACAGGCCTAGCAGATTTGAAAATGTGTTTGCTGTATGAAGTCCACTTCAAGTGTTATGTCATAACCCTGCTTTAATCATTTACATTATCGGCACCCTCATTTATAATAATATAAAAATAAGAAATCTCTGTCAGAAAGTAAGTTGTAACGTGTTAGGGAGAAAGTGATAGAAATTGCCTAGAGAAATCACACAAGAATGTCAGGAACAACTGTGGAATAAAAAGAAAACGGGCATTTCACATTGATTTATCTTTGTGTCCACATTTGGTGACAAGTTGATCCAAACACAACATCAACCTTCTAAAATCCTCATCTTACTGGATATGAAAGAAGAGCGAAATAATGGGAGGTTTATTTAAGCTCTGTAAATCGGTTTTGAAAGCAAATCAAAAAATATAATTAAAAACATCTTAGGAACAATTACCAAATGGCCTGAAGATTTATACACAATTGACTGGTAAGTCAAAGTTATGGTTAAGTAGGACGTGGTGGGCTAACTGATGTTAAAATGTCAGTGATGTAGGACAATTCGGGGATCAAAAATCCACAATGAAATAAAAATGTTAAGGCTTGTTACAACTTTTTAGCAGATGACTTGTTTATCCCCAGGTAAACATGATGATTTGTTATGCTCGAGCATCAGTCTGGGGTGAATGTTGTAGGAGTCCTGTGGACCAGGTATCTGTCAATGTTGTTTCTATGTTGCCGGGTGCGATGTTTTCTTCAGTGATCAACTCCTGCACATCCAACAGCCAAAGTCGTTATGAGGGTGTCAATGACAAATTTACAATTGCCCACTCAGTTATTTCCCCTGTACACAAGATCTCGGGGGAGCCTTTGTTTAGATAGACCTTTTCTGTCAATTTGAGGATTAGAATGGAAACAAATCCAATCCTTCCCAGTTATAAAAGACCCCTTGAGAAATTTTCACATTTTATATACATCAAATGGAAATAACCTAATAGTTTGTGTGTCGTCTGGACTTAAAAACAGATAAAAATCTGACTTTACTTGTGACACCATTTTATACTTTTTATTTTTAGGTAACCATCAGATACCAGGCAATAATCATAGACAGTCTCAGAATTCTTCCCAGGCAATTTTAATACCATGTATATATATATATATATATGTATAAGTTACTAAGGCATCTACAGCTTTATCAAGTTATTCCTTCCAAGCAAATCGATCACACACAGACAAAGAAAAGCGCTTATTTATGCTGTCAACATGGAATGTAAAGAAAACTGAATGAAATCTCTAAGGGGAAGGCTGAGCAAAGACAAACAGAGAGGTTCAAACACTGAGTCAGAATAGGATATGTGTTCAAGTATTTTATACAATGCTTGTTATACATAAGGCAAATAATGACAAAAAACATACATGCGTATTACAACAAACACCAACCCAAGAAAGGAAACTGCGAGACAAATTGTGAAGTTGTGAAAAAACATTGAGTGCGGAGCTAAAAGTGTTTTTTTTTTCTTTCTTCCCTTCGGCTTTATTTATTTTTTTCTCTGTGCTTTTTTATTCGGAAGTCACGCCAGCGCTTTGTCAAATGAAATACACACTTCAGCTTTAAAGAGTGTGTTTCATTATGGATATTCAGCGGAATTAGAAGCCAGGCAGTAAAGAAACACATGGGTAATTTGGAGCGGTATGCCGGAAGATTGGCCAACCAAATTACTTGACAATTATGACTGGTTTTCTACTAAACCCATAAGTGTAGTTATTCATTAAACTTCTGTAAGGTGATGAGGGTTAGACAAAGAGGCAAATGGATTGGTTTCTAAACTACGACTCAAGCTCAACCCAGGCCTTGTTGATTGGTTGTTTACAAAAGTTTCTTACTACTACAATCCAGCCAATGGTGAAGCTGAATGGTGGGACCATTGCTGCCTGGGTTATTTGAGTAAGAGTGAGAAAGAACAAGTTAAAGGAGGGACCAAAGCTCATGTGGTTTGGATAGAAACACAACACAGCTGAAATTTCATCTCTGAAAAAGGCCTAATGTTTTCCAGACTGGATATGCTGGGGTCTGCCACTGGAGAGTGAATGGCACTCTGCTGATTGTATAATAACAAAGCTCATGTTGTGATAGAAACACTACACCCAAGTCAGGACCCTGGTGTACCAGATACAGATCAGATGATGCTTTGCTCTCCCAATGGTTAAAAATACTTCCCACCCTCTGCCTTTCTCAACATGCCTGACTTACTATCTTCACCAGGAGTGTGACAACAATTTACTTAAAATTACAACAGCAGAGTTTTTGAGGTCTTGACAGCTCCTGCCTGTTAGTCAGAGATAAATGTTTAACTAAACCATTACTTTGATATTAAACTTTATATCTGTAAATAAATACTCAAAAACTAAACCACCTATAACCTTTTGAATACGTTTTTCTGGATATTATTATTTATCAGAATTTAAAGTGTAGTTTCACCATGTAAACAGATTAAAATGTTAAATTTGTTCACTGTTATTATTTTATGATTGAGGGAGGTATGGGGAATACCACACTAAAAAAAAAAAGAAGCCTAAATGTAGTAATAGTTGAAAGTAAAAACTAAATTAGTGTTAAAATAAATTTATAAATTTATAATGAGTAAAATAAGTATCCTGATTATTAATGGTGGTAAACAGAGTTGTGTACAGCACTTAATTCTGGATAAAACAATTGATAGGTTTAAGGTGAGTGGTTTTGGGGTCAGCATGTTCGGGCCATGCCATGTGAAAGTACTCAGAGTGATCAAACCCCAATCTAAACAGTCATTGGGAAGCTTCTGGCAGCAGGAGGCTCACAGCAAATCACTTCAATGTGGATCTACTTGTCTAGCATGTACCTTTATATTCACCCCAGTCAATAACACCGGCAGATGGTACTGAGGTAGAGTAGTTGGAGGCTAGTCAAATCACTTAGCTGAGTTGAGAGAATAAGAGCTAGATTCTTGTGCCCATGTGGCTTCCATCAGGCCCCAGCTCCCTTGGCCCCGGGTTCAGATTACAGGAAAACTTGGAGATAGTTTGGTTAGTAGTTGTCAGTAGAGATCAGACTTGGCTTGTCTGGGTGTCAGACTGCTACATTCCAGCCTAAGCCTATCAGCTCTCAACAAATGGCCAGTGTGAACTATGTCAACAGACAAACTTGAAGGGGGCAGGAATCAAATGAAGTAGGAAGCAACACCCCTTTTCAGTCCAACCCTCAGGAAAGCTGGAATGAAGCCCAATGTTTCTGACCAGGCCAATAGATAATGGGCTTTCCTTAACTTAGAGATAACAAAAGGAGACACCCTTCCTCTTCCCAAAAGGGCATCAACAGGGGTCAAATATCGGAGGAGACAGTCTGTAAAAACTGGCACAGATGATACTCCTATCAACTCAAGTGTCACAAAGAGCATTTAATCTTGTGCCACATACAGTCAGTAAAAAATTTGGTAAACAGAAAAAAAAAAATAAGAAAGGCCACTAATAATAATTCTTCAATACACCTAGTTTGTCGGATACACTAGTATATTTAAAAATTTACTTTAAATTATGGTAATAATTGTGTGTTCAACAAAATCAATACAAAGAATTTACATACAAAAACATTAACAATGCACTACAATTTAGGCGGATATATTTAATAACACCAAAAGACAAACATTCTTATGTTTTCATTTTAAAAATGAAGGACTTAAAAAAAGACGAAACCATCTAAAATGCACAAACTGGTTTAAAATGTAAAAACTAAAGTCAAAAAGCATGTGTGGCCAAGGTGAGAAATTCTATCTGGATAACAACAACAACATACCCCATGCTGTTCACAGAGCTATGGCTGGGAGGGAAAGCTGGGGTTCTGTATACAGATAACTGAGCTGTAGATACAAACAACCTACAGCTGAGAAAATGGAAAACCCAAGACCTCCTAATTGGCAGATGAGGAGTGATAGAGTTCTGAGAGGGGATAGGGTAGAATAGGCTAGCCATTAAGAGGTGAGAAGGATAACGCAGGGTGGGAAAGGCAGGGGTTGAAGATTTCAGAGTCAGATGATAGAGCAAAAGTGAAAAATGAGTAGGTGTGTTGAAAGAGATATTGGGGGACTCATGTCTAAGTAACGAGGATGGGTAAAGTTACAAAGGTTGTATTTTAAAAGGTAACCCACTTAATAAGTCAGCCAATCATTTGAGAAGAACTACACAAGACTCTTTGCATAAGACGTACAAATTACAAACTTGTTATTTTTGCGTTTTAATAATTTTCTAAAGATCATTTCACTCATATGATGGTGTTTATTTCAATAAATCTCAGAAATCAGACTTGCACAACACTGACATCAAACAAGGACAGAATAAAAGACAATTGGGTAAGATGTGATGTCATTTTGGTGTCAAGAGAAAGGTTTGCTTTACTTCTGGGTTTATATAGTATTATGGTAACATTTAGATTTTATGTTAACCTCATTCAGATATATGTATTGACAGTATGAAGGCAAAACATGATCATATTATTTTCACTGTTACAGAACTTATGAGCTTCTTTGCTCTTAGAGGAACTTCACCAGCTTCAACTTTTGGTGGATTGGTTGGTGTGTAACTCCATGCACAGTGGTGTATTCCTACAGAAATCACACAACCATAAAATGTGAAGTGTTTAGCTCCGTTCCTCCAGTGATAGGTAAGGACAGACATGTGTAAAACTACTATCAGTACATGATACAGCCTTTAACAAGGGGGCTCAATATTTGATTGATTGATAGATTGATTTCAATTTTTGTATTTTACATCATAAGCGCATTTCACTTATATGATGGCAATGTATATCAACAAAAATTGACACTATCACAACCATATAATGTGAGGTGTTTTGATACTGTTGGAAAGTTAATTTTCCTCCAGTGCTAAGTAAAGACACCATTGATACTCCTTAAACAAACTGACTTTAGCCAGAGGGCTCAACATTGGATTGTTTTTGTTTTTTTGATTGGTGTTTAACGTCATACTCAAGGGTATTTCACTTATATGACGACGGACACAAACACAGAACATCACAAACAAATCTGCTTCCTGGGCCACAGAAAGTAGCCTCTTTTCTGGCCTCTTACAATCAACCGAGGAAGCCGAGGGAGTATTCTGCAGGGCAATGGCCCACCTGTTCCCTCACAGGGCCCTTATTACCAAAAGTTGTACATGCATATTTGTTTTATTTTTATTATTTTTCAATCATGGCTTATACCTAAACATTATGTCTTGAAGACTGGCCCTCTTTGATTTTAGAGTGGCAAAGTTTTAAACAGAAACTAGAGATTTGGACTGATAATTTAAGAGATATGTATTTTGGACAGGCAGGTCTCTGATCCTGGAAAAAGTCTAGCTTATACACTGCACACAATATTCTGTTTGATGTCCTAGGTTTCTTTATTCCACCTTCAAGGCATGGATTATCAAGAGAAAGTCTCCTTACCTGGCGAGATCCACCCGGTCCATCTTCAACAAAATCTGTACCATCAGGGCAATACTGAAAACATAACCAATACAAATAAACCATTTTTTTTTATCAAGATGCAATATAAATTTATTTATATTTACCTACAATACCTTGATGTACTTTTGTAACCAAGGACAGCCAGTGACACCTGGCGGTGCAAGAAGAATCGGTGAACACCAGGTAGAGTGCGACCCAATCTCTCATGGTTACTGGTTTGGTTTCTCTTTGCCACGTAAGATTATTTCACTCACGCAAGAATTGTGTTCATGGGTGAAATTGGGCACTTAAACAGATCTTTTATGAGCAAAGCTAATGGTCAAGGTATATTGTATTATATTTTCGCCAAAGTAAATTCACAAATACTACAGAGGATAGATTGATTAGTTTGAATTCGCCAGGGTAATTCAGATTGGCTTTTTTTTTTTACGCAGAGCTTAAATAGTATTTGATTTTATTTAACAGTAAGTTTTCTTATTGATTTCTTCCCTATGTTAACTACAAAAGAGTTGCTTTTTATAGAACAGAATATGGCCTGAAATGAAACAGGACCAACAGCCAACCACTTAAGAAAATGAAGTTTCACTTACCATTCTAAAGCATCTGATTGGTTAAGAGCTCTTAACGCAGCATCAAAATTCTATAAAAAAAAAATCAAATATACTTAATCAATATCAGTTCCTGTATCATTTCAACATTATTTTAATTAAAATATTCACTAACAAGGCAAGGATTACAGATCTATTACTCTTCCGGATTTAAATACACTGAAAAATCAATAAGAAACGTATTTAATTTAAAAAAAAAAACCCTTGCTATTGTCAGTCCACTTATTTTTGTTTCGTTTGTTTTATTGGGATGTAATGTGGTTCTCAAGGGTATTTCATGTTTTTGATGACAGACTGTCCACTTAATCTGTTTCTTGGCAATACAATATATATATGTGACGTTGACAAGGGGAGTTAATCCTGTGAGCGGTGCATTGGAAGATCACTAGTCTGATATGCTTACCACTGAATCGCCCCCTCCCCGTCACCTCCTAGTTAAAAAACAAACCTAACCTTTCATGAACTACACTGGTCTGACTGTATGAGATGCTGTTTACTGTCAGGCTATTACCCAAAGCCCAATTTAAAATGGGACAAGAAAATTCAGTGGAGACAATTTAGTTCTTAGTTCAATCCGATTTAACATCCCCTGATGACCATTGTACCCGAACTAGGCACAGTACACTGATGTGAAGAGAGATTAAGGCTGATGGCAAAATCTACAGGTCTAATAGGCTTGCTGTCGTTGTACACTTACAGCTTCTTGGTAGTATATGGTTGCAGCCATGAGTAAAAATGTTTTATTGCTGATAGCAACACTGCCTGTCATTTTGGAATCCAAGTCACTCACAATAGCCTTCCTGGTAAAAGATCACAAAAAAATCAAAAAAATCATAAATATATATCTAGGAGTTTATATAGAAAATGCATTGGTTTTAATAAATCCACATCCCTACGCAAATCTTAAAACATAATCAATATAATTTATATGAAACTTTACTGTCTCCAATATAAATGTCTCAGTTAAAAGAAAAAATCATGTGATTATAATTAGTTTGTTTCATGGTATCCTACATGGTAGAGGTGGCATTAATTATTGACATTGACATGAACTAAATATAGGTAATCATTGATTGATTGATTGATCGATCAGTGTTTTAAGCTGTGCTTTAGGGTAGTTCCCTTATATGATAGCGTTGTATTCCAACAATAATTGACACAAGCACAACTATAAAATGTGAAGTGTTTTGTTAATGCTGGAAACTGGAAAGCAAATCTTCTTCCAGTGCTTAGTTAAGACAGTATCGCTTCATGTACTCCTCAAGCTGTCCTTAGTCAGATGTTTGTTTGATTGGCGTTCAACATCGTACTCAAGGGTATTTCACTTATATGACGACCGACACAAATACAGAACATCACAAACAAATCTGCCTCCTGTTACCCTTTAGCTCTGCGAACACCAAAGCAACAGAAAGCAACCTCTTTTCTCGCCTCTTACGATTGACAGAGGAAGCCGGCGGAGTATTCTGCAGGGCTATGGCAAGTTCTTACTCAGAAATAACTCATTTTATGTCAAAAAGTTTCAAGTTACCTTCTGCCCTCATTTGACAAATATTCCGCAAGCATTTTGACTACTTGTAGTTCAGCTGGATGGTTAGAGGTGATCTCGTCCAGGACAACCCCGTATTTCTTTTGGGCCACATAGGCTCTATACATAATAACATCCTTTTCTGCTCTCACTTCTGGATCATTTGACTGAGGAAAAAAAGACAAGCATGGAAGCATTTTAGATAAGACACTTTTGCTGTGTTAATATAACTTATAACAGAGGTCCCAGCTAATTCATATTTATATCAGATCATGACAAAGGCTGGCGCTGTAATCTTTTCTGGCAGATAGTTAAATTCGGCCATCTAAAATTCTGTGAGATAACCTAGCATTTGCATATTCTCCCTGGTTTGCTCATTTTTTAAATACAAAAATGAGCCTTTGGGACAGACATGGGGCCAAATACTTTTGAAAGTATTTAAATATAAATACAATTGATAAACAAAATACAAATACATGAATTTGGTGAATTATTTAAATACAAATACTGTTCAAAGTATTTATTACAAATACAAATACTTTACAGTTTTAGTTTAAAAAACAAAATAGCGATTGCATACGACGTTCGAAAGATTGTAGAAAGAAGAATAGATGTTTAGAACAATTGCATTCAATGTAAGAATGAGGTGTTTAAAGTAAGAGGTGTTGGATTGTCTTAATTTAAAATTGCTCAGCGCCAAAAACCTGACAGGGTTAATGGTGGTTGAGTGTCAATTTCCAATGATTTTTGTTTCCCAAATGGTTAATTATCTGCTTTGTGCTGGTCCTCTGTACATATAAACCGGCAGCAGGGAAAATTAAGTTTTCAACCCTCTTGTAACTGCATCCAGCTATGCCTGTGTAGCTGCATCCAGCGGGAGCACGACGTTTCGTACCCAAACCATTTCGTACCCAAGTCATTTCATACCCTAAAAATACTGATGTTAGATTGACAAAACTCTTTGTACCCTCAGAAAGAGGCAACAATGATTTGATAAATGAAATATTTTTTAATGAAAATATAACTCATTTTATTGTTATTGTAAATATTCATGTAATATATCATATAATGTTGAAACTTTGACAAATAAATAAATTATTGAACATAAAATAGCAATTAGGTTGACTATTTTAACAGTGGGTACGAAACGGTCTGGGTACGAAATGGTATGGGTACGAAACAGTTAGGACGAAGTGGTTTGGGTACGAAATGACATGCATCCCATCCAGCTATAGTAAGTAGCTAGTTGAAGCTACATGTACATTGCTGGATCCAGCTACTCTCCCCTACCCAGGGGTCGAAATTAGAATTTTTTTTTGGTCGCCGTTTGGCAACTAGAACAAAAAAATCTGTCGCCAAATTGACGATATGTCAAAATTCTCTCGCCAAATGCATTTGGTGAGGCAATATAAACGGACTGAAAATTATGGGAGTATAAGTCATTTCAGCTCCATTAATACGTCCCTTAGAATATAGAAGCGTCTTTTTAACAAAATTTAACGTTTAGTTACATAGCATACAAGCGCATGTAAAGGCTATCAATAATATTGACTAAAATTGTTCACATGTTTGAACCGCA
>JARFOD010153590.1:0-12366 GCA_031763545.1 Mopalia muscosa | reverse complement strand
AAGGCAATCGGAACTACCACTGGGAGCCGCCCAGGGCTGAGGGGAGGGCCCCAGGAAAAGTGGTCCAGAACCCCCACTGGAAATACTACTCCTTGCACCTTGACTAGCAGTTCAGGCATGCCACCGGCAACCACTGAGGTAAATAGCAATTTCCTCCACTTGGGAGGATTGGAACATTTTATGCTTCCGTCTCGGCCTTACCAACAATTGTTACGATCCTCATTAAACGTCTGTCCTATTTTGTAGGTTTTGCCATTACGCGAACAAGCTGAAGAGAACAAACGATTGATATTTCAAAACACAATTATCCTACCACACAACAAACATCTATATATAAGCATAACACAATATTGACGTCGCAGAAAAATACACCGGGATAGCTGGAAAAACAAACAATGTTACATTTTGCTGGCCAAATGTACGTTTAGGTCACACTGGACGTCACTGACATCCAACAAGACACAACCTAATCACTAGATGCAGCCCAAAGTCAACACTTACGGCCTGTATGTCACGCCACATAATCTATGATACTTCACCCGTTTCACTGCACTTGCGGGGTCCTTGCACATTCTTCAAATTATAGCACAGATGGAAAGTTAAATGATGCGAATCATCCATGCCATTCCTACAGTTGCACCCAACAGCAGCAAAAAAGACAGGATTAAAAGATAAGGGTGCAGAACATAGAGACCGAGTTAAAATGAGGTACCCGGAAGCTATGAAGACGCGAACGAGAGTTGCACGCCGCATCACATCAGTCTTACGATACAAACTACCACTCTCTATTTGACGGCAACGGAATTCAGGAGTTACCGCAACCGTTGTAAATTTTAATTCATTTTATTTCCCGCCCTCTTGAACTTACTGCAGGGTTTATCAGTACAGATGATTTTTCTGTCTTTGTTACAGGTACAAGTGTTACAGTCATCAAGATAAGTTTGTCCTATACGTACTCTACCACGGTTTGTGCTGACACAATCTGTAAATGAGCGATCATATGGCATAAGCGAGGTTTATATTTAAACCTTTCAATCTTCCATCTCTCACAAAGGTTACAAATAGTAGAAATAATTTGGATGAAGACATAGTTCTCTTCTTAACACATTGGTGCGACATCTGGGGAGTGGATAGTTTCCTACTTCGTGAGTCAGCCACAACTCCCACGTTGAACTACACCATATTTGATTAACTGTCAAACTACAGCTCTGTATTTGATCTCAGCGGAATGCACCAGTTACCGAAACCGTTGTCAATCCAAACTCAATGCAAACGAGAGTTGCATGCGACATTACATCAGTCTAACGATACAAACTAACACTCTCTATTTGACCGCAACGGAATGCACCAGTCACAGCAACCGTTGTAAATTTAAATTCATTTTATTTCCCGCCCCCTTTAACTTACTGCAAGGTTTGTCAGTACAGATGATTTTTCCGTCTCTGTTACAGGTACAAGTGTTACAGTCATCACTGTAAGTTTCTCCTATACGCAATCTACGCCGGTTTTGGACACAATCTGAAAATGAATAAAGAGATGGCATACAACATAAAAAATATTGTAACGTTTGTAAAGTTCCACGGTTAATATACATTTTAAATTTCACCATGCCATGTAATGAGCGATCTGGAGACCTCTCTGACTGTAACAAATGGATCCCGAATGAAATGCTGCAAACGGTGGAAATAATTTGAAAGGAAGACATACCTGGGTTATCTTGTTAATATATTGGTGAGCCAGACGAGAAGTGAATATTATTTTACTAAGTGCGTCAGCCACCGCCCCATTTTGAATGACCAAATATATTGCACCATAATTCATTGACAAAAAGGAGTAAAATTGCCATACTCCAATTAAACATGAAGTCACATTTCGGACAATTTACGTTTGAAACCCTTGGACCATGATCAAAATCCTAACGAGTCACAACGTCCATTTGCTATTGAAAGTACTTCTCCAGAAATACCCAACAAGTGATGTGGAAGAGTGTGACAAATAAGCTTGTACCTCGGTTTTTACATTTATACTCTAATGAACGAAAACAAAATAGTCACTACTAAACTAACCACAGACGGCTATCACATGTAGTAGCGCAATTTTACCAATTTACTAAGGTCCATTATCACCGTGGCGTTTTGAATTTATGACTTCTGAGGATTCTCCTTGTATGTGGCATATTTCCAAATTGCCAATCAATATAAAAACAAAGCAAATAAAGGACATTACCCAAAGTTCTTTGCAAATCGTACCAAGGGAGTGCGCCTTGAACATTAGCTAAAGAAACACAAATATATAAACGATGACTTACAACATGGTTTATCCGTGCACGTGATGAGACCATCAGAATTACATGTACATGTGTTGCAGCCCACTTTATAAGTCTGGCCGATTTGCAGAGTAATACCCACTGATCGTGTACAGTCTGAAACAGATTGAAGATAGAGTGAACATAGCAAAATAAACGACTTAATTGCAAAACATGATTATATTACAACACGACCCCAATTTGACTAGGATCAGCGATAGTGGACCAACAAGAGAAGATGATAGACAAGGGAGGTTTTATTAGCCTTATTCAAATACAATGATGCCTTATACTGTCCAAACTATGGTGATAACTTAAGGAGGACTGCAGCAATATCGATGAAAAAGTTTTGTTTATTCAGATTTCATTTAGTTTACCGAGAAAGATATACAGAAAGGGTACCTAGAATGGATCAATTTGCTCTCTTTGCAAATTGCGATCAGCGAAAAACAGGGACTCGAACCCATTGCATCTCGACCAGGACTTCACGAATGCCACCACTGAGGTAAAGATGAGTTTTTATCCTGGTTACTTTAACTTATTGAATAACACAGTTCAAAAGGACGATTCGTTTGTTATCCCTGCTGTGTCCCAGATCAGTGTATGGACTCTGGTCGGTGTTTAACGCTGTGAGTGTCCTCATCTGTCTTATTGTATTATGTTTGACGTCCCCAGGCAGTCACATATTATATGGTTATAGTCCCATTTAATATCATTATCATTCAATGGACCACTTGGTTTTCTTGTAAAGTAACAATTTAGACTAGTTACTGTCGGGTTTTCTTCTAACCATTTATACTAATTACCGTTTGATTTGACCGATAACAGTTGCTAATTTTCTGTGAGCTATTCATGCAGGCCGACGGCCGTCTGGTTCAACCGCAAGGTACCCATATACTCTTACAACCAACATGGCGTTATACAAGGAATCACTAGAAGATAACGTCATCCGTCTTGGGCCTAACCAGTTCCCAAAATGACAAATTGGATGCTTTAACTATCAAGACATCTCAAATGATATATTACAGACAGTCCGATTTTTTTTTTGTAACTTATATTTTTCCAGCGAGCATTGATATGTAGATGCATAAGCTGAAAAGTGGACGGGGTTGGTCATATAATTTAACAAATATAACCTATTTCCGCTGCATTATTCACATGGAAGGGGAGTCTACCATACAATATACGACTGCTTATTCGGTCATGGGATAATTGCATACAAATGTCGCTTTACTTGCTATACTATTACTCACGTATATGGTGATGTAAATCATTTTTCTTACTTACGGCAGACACGATTAGAGCATTTTATGCTACCGTCTTTGTTACATTGACATTTGTTGCAATCTTCATCAAATCTCTGTCCAATTTCGTAGGTTTTACCATTATGGGAACATGCTGAAGAGAAAACAAGATGTTGGTATTGTAAAATACGACAAAAGTTTTGCATTGTTCAGCAACGATGTCCTGGACCCGATTCAACAAAGCATTTTCTGCCTTAAGTCAAAATGCTAAGTTTGAGATTTTCACCAACTGTCATAATTTAGTTTTAAAGTGATAGTTTAAATTATTACTTAATTACATTATAATAATAATACTCAAATATTAAAGTTAAAATTCAAAACTGAGAAATTTGAGGGCTCTAAAACAATTTAACTTGAGTCTAAAAATGCTTTGTGGAATCGGACCCAGCACAATATATCAGGGTAACACAATGTCGGGGTAAATCGCTAAAAGCAAAGTGCTACCGGATGATTGAAGCTGTGCTGAAGTAACAGCTTATTTATCCAAATGGAGCAGGTAAGACATAAAGAGCAACAAACAACTAACAGGTACATGTTACATGTATTTCTCAGGTAAGTTGTCCTTATCGTGGTAAGTTGTCCTTTACGATATCTTGTTTCATGTCATATAATCTCCGTACATTTGACTTTTTCCCTTGTCAGGGATGTATCTGTCTGTATGTAATAAATAACAAATACGCAAACGAAGAAAGTGAAAGTATATCAGAGTTCCCGTGTTTATATATCAGCGAACCGTCCAAGCAGAGAATTGAATTAAAATTACTTATGGTGTTAGCCAAGTTCCCATTTTGAAAGACAATAAATGTGATAGGGACCTTCTCCCAGTGAGCAGTATTTGATGCTTACTGATTAAATATGGTCGTAAAGGGGGAGTAGCCACTGTATGCCTTATATAGGGCCATTCTAAACATTATTCGCGGACCTACCCGCCGAGATTCCAACTCCGAGGTGTCACCGAGCCATCTTGTCTGGTTTCCGATATTTCGGAAACCAGTTTTCGGCGCGCAGTGATACTCGTTGCATCACACCGTGGAGGGACTTGACAATTATTTGTAAACAACAACGCGTGTTTCGCTTTATCTGTTATAATAATGTGACCTTTTTAAAGCAAAAATGTCTATACTTTGGTTTCGGTTCCGTGGCATTTACTTGTTTAACACATAGACTCGTCTGTACAGATAAAAAGTCACTGTATGTTCACTTTCTTCTCACGATTTTCACATAAGCGCATTGACATGTATAAATATATATATTTTTTAAATCGGTCAAGTTCTATGTTAGTCACCCAGCCGAGGATCAAGTAAAATTAAAAGATGTTAGCCATTCAAATTCAAAAACTTACTGGGCTCATGCTGGCGCACCATCGTAGAAGTGAAATAACCTGAAGTCTACTGTCTAGTCCAAATTAAACCCGATAAAGTGATATGGCTATCGTCTTGTATTGTATAGAGATTGCGAGTGGTACATTGATGATTTCCACAGCCCACAGAGGGGCGGTTCTCAAGACCCTATGATACACATTTGTTCACTTGTTAACACACGTTTTCCGACATTGGAATATGAGCGGGTTGGCCGTAGACCGGCCTGAGTGGTGGCCGACATTTACTGCTGGCGATTCGGTGCCTGACTCAGAGGGTCGACACGCTCGCTTCCCATACTTGATTCAACCTGCAAAATGTTCTAAACTAGAATCTGTTCAAAGTTAAAAAGTATTATCCCCAAATAAGAAAAATTTTGCAAAATAAACTAGCCGTTATCTGCTTCGGACTGTTCCTACACAATGTGACGATTTATCAGCCGTCTCTGTGATGTTGTTGATGCATATTTAAGAGATTGTTGTGATTTCTACTCGATCCCAACAGTAGCCCCTGCTTGAAATATGTAAATATTCGATAATTGTCTACGTCAATACCATTGCAAAACATTTTAAATTTGTTTTTCTTGGATTTATCAAGGTTTTGATTAGGCAAATTTTTGGGTACTTAATTTCAATACTTTATTGTGATTTATATTTTGGCGAATGTATGGTGTAAACTTCTTTTAATAAAAATCTCGAAAAACAGGGGATAATCAGCGAAATGGCGGCTCGGTGATACCTTAGAGCCGGAATCTCCTCATGAAATCTCGGGGTAGCTCCGCGAAATACCATTTGGAAGATATAGGGCCTGTATTAAGTCACGTCATGTGATCTTGATATTTTACGTGATTCTCTCCTCTGCCGGTGACAGTCTTAATTCTTTTTATTGCTAGCACCAACAGAAAGTTAAACAGCAACACAAAAAACGGCTCTGAAAGATTGGTGATCAAACCACAGAGACAGAATCTGAACGCGGTCACCGGAAGTCAAGCAGAAGAGAATGAGATGTGCCCTATCAGAGATTAAAGTTTACCTGGGTGCTCTGAAGATGCCGATTTACTATGGAGCTCATCCTTTTATAAACTTTGTGCGACTGCACGATGTTTGGTGGCATCTGCTTGTCAGTTCTTGTGGCTGGTTGTAGCTATAGCGGCAGCCATCGAGTTTGATTTTGTTTAACCATTGAGGTCTCAGTCATATGAATTAAACAAATGCAGTTCAAATTCGCAAGCAGTGCTGTCTATTTGTTTGGTTTGGTCTCATGTAAACACCATATTTAGCTCGTCTGAGAAATCTGTTATTTGTTATCTGTTATTTGTAAATATGTTATTTGTAACCTATTTCTTATATTTGGTTTCTTCCTACCACACATGCAACATTTTAGAAATGTCTGGCGAGTCATGGGAAATGGAGCCTAAACAAAATGTGGTTTGCTTAGAAATCAAAGTTATGAGCAGATCACGGCTGTTATTTTCAGTGCTCTGTCTCAGGGCGCTACACTTGGTATAGGTTGTATAGAAATTACTTCAATGCCGCCGACTTTAGGAAGTTCGACATTTCACACTTTAACTAGATAAACTTCTGATATCAAATATACCATTATAGTCATTTAATAAGAGAACCACAGTTGGTATCGTATTTTTCTATCTATTTGCTAACTTTTTGGGTGATCTTAAAAACCGGGGTAAGGTTGTTTCTCTTAATGATTCATATGTTTATGCTAATTTGAGAGCTTTGTGAACGGAGTAACAAAACTGAATGGGGAAAAATTTACAAACGTTACGCCATGTTCAAAATTCAATCTATACTGCGTCGATTTACATTTTTCATTTTCAACAATTCTGACCACTTATGTTATAACATTTATAGCAAAGTAATGTGAAGCAGTTTCTTCATATCAAAGCAAATGTTTTAAAACTTCCCCTGGATAAATAGCCCCAACATAAAGCAGCAAGTGATATATTAGCTTGTATCTCTTCTACGTCACTTCCGGGTACCTCTTTAAACAATGGCGTAATGTTTGAAATACCGACCTTTCTCAGCTATATTGCGTGTTTCCGTTAGTTGCAGCTGTAGGACTGGAAGGAAACTTGTATATATTGTATGGTCTTTGTCGGCTGTTTAACATGGGCGTAAATGGGACGTATTGAAATAAAGCAGAAAGACCGGAATTGTGTTGATAATCTTGTGAAGAGACCAAACCCGAGTCTTCGTGCAAAATTTGAGCTCTCTGGGACAATTAGGACAGGACTTATTCCCGGACTAGTTTCCTTAAAAACTAAATTGTATATCCCTTGTTGGTCGCTTCACACAGGCGTTAATAGGGACATTATTAAATTTAAGTCTCCCTTCTCACTTCACAGGAGGCGTTAAACTGTCTGTTTATGCTTGAACTAGAAAGACTGTAGATGGAACCAGGATGTATACGAAATACAGAGGAATTTACACGAAATATCGCAGATGATATGAGTTAAAATAAAGCCCATATTACAAACGACAACATTTAACTATGTTTTGTCTTTCAAACCAGGATTGAATCTGCTTATTCAGTTTGATGCATTTCGCAAAAATAAACCCATTAAGTTACTTATTAAAACGCGAAATGCTGGTAAATAACCCACCTTTCGCATTTAGCGACGATTAAGCCCACAAGCCAACATTCCAGGAAATGTAAACGATCGATATGAAGATTGATTTATTGGTGTTTAACGCCACATTTTTCGGGGTTTTTTTTGGTTTTTAAAAAAAAAATTGGGGTTTTTGTTTTTGGATAAAATATCTCAAAAGATCAAAATGTTCAAAACTATTTCATATAAAGTTATTTTAAAATATTAGTAACTATCAATGTCTAGTTTTTCGCTTTGGCGAGCCACCAGCACTGTGTGTTCTGTTGGCTTTTAACCTGTTTGTTTATTTTGCTTTTTTGAAACACTTTGAGTTCAAAAAGCAGTTTGTGTGGATGTAGCCGTTTCATTTCTTTTGCTTATGTCTTAAAAGTAGAAGGGTTTTCGTCTACAGTTGGCCACGTAAGGAAGGTCTGTGTCGCAACAGACACTGAAACTTTCTTCGTGACATTGGCATATGACTGGGATGGTCCTTGAACACCTGAGACCAATGCAAGCGTCTTGCTTCACAATAACTAACGTTTTTCTCGCTTGATCACTTGTACGGCTTTTCTTTAATAAAATGGCTACAGTCTTTGGAGTAGACCATGTGGGTCTTATTGCAGTAGGAGCTTTTAATAGTGTTGTGCATTCGAAGCCATCGTGACTTTCTTTCGCGCAACGAAAACATACTAAACCACATCTACACTGGGTCTTACCGTGTCCAAATTTCTGACATTTGAAGCACCTTGTTAGGTTGGGGACGAAGATAACTACCCTCATCCTGTAAGGACCAATGTAGATGTGGTCTGGAATTGTAGTTGAATCAAAAGTAATCAAGTAGGTGTTAAGTTTTATAAGACTGACATCCTTTCTAGTCGTAAAGCGCTTAACGTTAGTTATACGTTGATCACCAAACTCAGCGCAGATCACTGTCTCTGAAAGATCAGAGAGATCTCTGCCTCTGTCCCTGATGATCCCCTTACTACTGTTCAGTGATCGATGTGGTGAGACTACCACAGCTAACTCCCAAATTTTCTTCAATATAAATAAATTTACTGCCTGTTGCTGTCTGGTGCATTACACAAGAAATTCCACCAGATCACATTTTGCCAGTGGTTACATTTGTTAGGACCTGTGCGGTATTAATCGGTGTTTTGTTTAATGCAAAAGGCGAAATCTTTGCTACAGACTTGTATTCATTTGGACTACTTATTGCTTTTCCTTTTTTTCCAATATTTGTTGGGGAGGGGGGGGGGGGGGGGGGGTTGGGACCCAGAAGCCATAATAGTGCAGGTGTTTCACCACCCATGGTCCCCACGCGCCACGGAATGCCAACAAGGGCGATACTTCCTCAGGTGTATCCAGAAGAGGTAGGTTGCAAGGATTCCATGAGTGGTATACTTAAATACGAACATTTCCACTTAATTGACCAATAAGCCACCGCCATCTGCAATGATCTGAAGGTTTGATGAGTTAAACCGTTTTATCGATATTATTTCTTTCAGTTATGGATAATTAATAATTGCAATGGAATTAATTTTGGATAATTGCAGAAGTCAGCAACTAGCCGATTGATCAGATCGGGCCAATCTGACCAACCGTCTAGGAGAACAGTGAGCCAAAGTGATGTGTGGTAGCAACATGGCTATATGGCACCCTTTTGACAGCCAAGATGCACCTCAGTCATCAGGATCTCATTCTCCTCCGACACGGGATGCAACCCACGGCCAACTGGTTGCCTCTTTCTCGCCTCTTACGATCAACCGAGGAAGTCGGTGGAGTATTCTACAGGGCATATCGATGTTAAATGACCCACCCGCTCCGCCACGGGACCCGATATTACTGTACTCACTTTTCTTATCACATATCTTCTGTGTGCATCTAAACAATCCGTTGGAATTACATACACATGTGTTACAGCCATCTTTCTTGACTTCACGCAGTCGGTATTTGTGTCCATTTACCGTACAATCTACAATCATCGATATCAAACGGCTAAATCTGAGACTTTGTAAACAGACCCAATTTATATTGAGCACATTATTATCAAATCTGTTAAAAAGTTGACAACACCGAATTCAGCATTATGTTTTTGGAACTGAGTGATTTTTTTTTTATTAGTTTGATGACGTTTGATGTGCCCTGTTACATGTTGGGGGTTCAAGTTTGCACGTGACGTTTTCTCGGGCTGATTTGGTTTGCTACAAACTGCAACTGTAACAGTTAACCAATGAAACCAACGGCTGAAAACATTTAATCTACTTAGAGTTTAAAATGGCGCACACCGCTTTTCGACAATGCCTTCGATTGATTGATTGATTGATTGATTGGTGTTGAAAAATTAATTTATCTCCAATGCTAAGTGAAGACATCACAGTGCAGAAGGCATCGTGTCATTCGAAAAGTAGTCAGTTTAGGGTGTTAGCTGGTTGATAAATTTCTTCAGTCTTGTGTAAAATGTTTCTAAGAATCGCTGACTGCTGTCTCGACGGTGTGACGTGAATTACAGACTAATGTCAGCTACCCTAAACTCACGAATTGGGCCAGGTCAAATCTTGTTTTCATTGGATAAAACATGCTTTCAAAAAGTATTTTTAAAAGAATTTCATTATGTAGCATAGGTGTATGGACAAGAAGTCAGTGTGTTATCACCATTCGGCTACGCCAAAACTTCAGTCTAAGAAACTGGCAGCTTATCTTGATATATGTTAATTGAAACATAATTGTTTAAAGAAAAGAAAGAAGACGAACCTAATAAGAATTCGAATAAGTACATGTACCGAGTGAAGAGGATTGAGACGCAGAACCATAGTAGAAAGAAGACCTACTATAGAAATAAAAAGAAGAACAATAGAAAGAACGTTAAGAAGAAGTAGAACAATAAGGGAAAAGAGAAATAAGAAGAATGAACAGAGAACAAAGACCCAGAAGAATAACACTGAGATTACGACCACGAAGAGGAACTATAATAGAAAGGAAAACACTAGGTAGAACAATATGGGGAAGAAGAGCAGGGGTGGGGGCGTTAAGAGAAGAACAACAAGAAGATTAATAAAAGAAAAAGTACACAGGGAACAATAAGAAGAGAGGGAATAAGAAGAACAATAGGAAAAAGAGGAACAACAAGAAGAACGATAGTTTTAAGGTGAACAACAACTCGAAGGATGAGAAAAGAAGAACGATATCTGAAAGACGAACGAGAAGAAGGACGATAATATAAATAAGAACACGAGGAAGAATGCTACGAGAAAGAACAAGAAGAAGAAAGAAGACGAACAATATAAAAACGTCGAGATAAAGAAGAACAGAAAGACGAACGGCAACAGATTGAATTACATCTGTGTATAAAAAAAGGAGACCCCGTTACCTCTGGTACTAGCTAAAACTACCATAACACTTACAAGAAGAAAAAATTAAAAAAATTCTTACTGCAAGGTTTATCGGTACATGTAATGCTTCCGTCACTTTTACATGTGCATTTGTTACAATCATCTGTATAAGTCTGACCAATCTGTAATGAGACACCATTGCTTCTGGTGCAACCTGGAAAAGACAGCACATTGAACAGATGATACTTCAATATAAAAAAAAAGATTCCAGGAAAAGACTGACGAGCAAACATACAATATACCCACGTAACATGCCTTTTTCGTGTAAGCTGTGTTAAAGCTCTCAGACTGACGAGCAAACAGACAATATACCCACGTAACATGCCTTTTCCGTGTAAGCTGTATTAAAGCTTTCAGATGTTACTATTGGTAAAATTATGATAAATTTTTATTGTAAAAAAGTACAAGTTACATTTTATCATTCCCACAGAGCCCTGTCTCACTGCTGACTTCCTGTCTATCAATTTGTCGTTTAAGGTCTTGACTGCTTGGAGTATAGAAAATCAGGGCAGAACTAACTATTAATGTAGCCTAGATACTTTTCTCGACTTCTCAAAGTCATTAAACAACGTTAACCTCTTTATTCCAAAACAAAAGATACAACAAATAGAAGTAAGAAACGAAACCCATGAATGGTTTCAAATAATCGATGTTACTTTTACGAATTCTGTATCTTCGCTATTACCAACAGTCTGTGCGGTGACCCTATGATCCATTCCTAAAGTATCATTGAAATCTTAGATAGACCAAATGCACGGTTGTCTTCGCTTTTAAGAGTAGAAATACATTTTTCGTGAATGTCCTTAAGTGTAACGATTTTATAGAATAAGTAAAAGACTTTAAATTCTTAGGAGTTATAATAAATGGCAAATGTAACTGGTTAACCGACATCAACCATTTATCCTGAAAAATCTCACCAACTGTGGGGCATTAAACATGTCTCATCATCCCTAGACAGAATCACTCGTCAATTCGCGGGTAAAGAGCAAAATGTTGTAAACTCCAAAATCGCTTAAATCAAGTTTTTACTGCCTTCAAAACACTGAGGATCTATTCTTTATTTTAAGTTGCTGTAGATTCAAAGAATCGAATTGGTAGTTGGTTTTCGCAATGCAAAATTGTTGTAACTCCTTTTAAATCCATCACCATTGCGAGCAAAATTGTGGTATGTCCCACTATTTTATGGTAAGTATGGCAAGTTCAGTTTTGATCCCAGGATTTGCTATGTTATGAAGAAACAATTATAGTACAGCTTTGACAAAAAACTGATTTCACAGGAAGATCCAAAAACTTTGAAACAAGATATCTCCACATGAGGATATTGGAGTTACAACATTTTTGCTCTTTACCCGCAAATCGTTATATTATTCTCTTATTTATCCCAATTAGTCATACAGCAAGGTCT
>JARFOD010153579.1:0-12367 GCA_031763545.1 Mopalia muscosa | reverse complement strand
GCATACGGCAAGGGACAGTTTCTAAACAGGTAGTCTTCCACGTGACTGTCATGCGCATTACTTACCAGGGGTACCTGTGCTTGGGGTCAGGCTTGGATCTAACGCATCAATGTCATAACTCAGGTGAATTGGTCGTTTACCTCTGTAAACATAAACACACGGTTCATTTATTATATTAGCTCTGACACCAGCTTATTTGTTGAAATCAAAGTGACTTTATTGACAAAATCTTAATGAGATTAACATATCACTTAATTGTATAGTGAAAAAATATATATAATCATATATACATGTAGACATTAATAGAAAGTTTAATTATAAGAAACTTTTACAGATAAAAGTGTATCTTATTACAGGTTACTTTACAGTATTTTATCGCTATTTATGTTGTAAAAAATGTTTGGACTCACGTAGGATCGACTTCTCCGAGGGCTCGCTGTAACACTTCACTTACACCATATCTGTCAACATCGTGTATGGAATAGAAGGCGATTCCTAGCTGTTCAATTAACCACCTGAAACCGCAGTCTATATCATCAGAAATAATAATAACCAGCATGCATTTCATCAAAAATATTAACAACTAGCATGAATATCATCAGAAATAATAATAAGCAGTATGCATAACATCAGGAATAAAATATATAAATATTAAACAGCGGGGCAATGCGAGTCTCTTTAGTGAAGGTTGTGTTTCTTTGTTCGGTAGATATCGGTACCGTATATAGTGTACAGAAAGTCTAGTGACATGCATCTCTTCAGAAATCAGCATTGTATATTTTCAATTACAGGAATGACAATAAGCTATATACTCAAAATTTTGTTGACACAAACGTAGGGCAAAACATATGTACTTTTAAATAGTTGGAATTTGAATGCAGCTAAAATATCGGAAACATTCTTTAATTGGCCATTAAAAGACCTTTCCGATGTGGCTGAAAATGGGGTGTCCTGTCAGCTCTGGTCATCAGGGGAGGTAACTTGGAACGTAAAAAAAAAAAGATTGTATCGCGTACTATCGCCACATAACCTATTTTTATACGCCCGCTTTCGAAGAAAGTGGTCGTATGAGGTTATAGTGCTGTCTGTCCGTCCGTCCGTCTGTCCGCACCACCTTGTCCGGGACATAACTTTAAATCAAACCTTTGAAGAAGCTTATACTTTGCACAAATGTTCCCCATGGCTAGGGGGTGTGTCATGACCTTTATCCAAGGCCATTCAGTCAAGGCCAAGGTCACCATCTCATTTTACTAAAAACTTTGTCCGGCCCATAACTTTTAAACAAAAACCTTGAAGAAGCTTATACTTTGCAAAATGTTTCTTTTGGCTAGGGGGTTTGTCGTAACCTATATCCAAGGTCATTGAGTAAAGGTCAAGGTCACCATCTCCATTATACTAAAAAACCTTGTCAGGCCCATAACTTTTAAACAAAGACTGTGAAGAAGCTTCTACTTTGCACAAGTGTTACTCATAGCTAGGGGCATTCTAAAATATAATCAATTCTATTTCCTACGTCGAGACATTGACTCTAAGATACACCGGGTCCATCTTTTTTTGCACTTCTTTTATTTGCTGGGCTGTGGCTGATAGGTCGCCCCAAATATTGGAGGAAATTAATGCGCGATGGTCTGGCGCTGCGAACGAGAGTTGTCTTAGTCTCGTCCACTATAGAAACTCTCGCGAGAATACGATTGATAATAAATACTGAAATATTGAGTAAAAATGAAGATATCGTTTTTCGGAATAACACTACTTGGTTTTATGTTAAACTCTTCAGTGGAACTACAGGATTTTGAAGAAATGAGTGTTTTCTTGTTTGTTTGATTGGGGTTTAACGTTGTACTCCAGAGTATTTCACCTATATGACGACAGATTGTCCACTTCACATTGTTCCTGGACTAATTACGTTGGAAAACCTGGACGAAACCTCGTACAACCGGCTCCTGCAATTGCCGGAGCCACATAGTGCCACTCACCTGAGGATCGACAGACGGACTCCATCCCGGGAACGCTACACCAAAGTGGGATTAATAAGAGAACATGCTAACCTCGAAGCCATGGTCGCCGGCCCCAAGAAATGATTTGACTATCCATTAGCTTTGTTTCGTACATGTAAATCACAAACGATGGATTTGGTTTCAATAGCAAATGGCGAATTCCAGGTTTGAGAAATTTGTGAAGAATCGGTTTGGTTTCTTTTGCTATTTGATGAATGTGCGATATATTACTGGAATCCGGCTTTCACTCACGGAGTTAAAATACATTCTTAACAGATGTTCATACCATTTCTCGTTGTCTTTGAAATTCCAAGCTACTGAATGGTCATTTGAGTTAAGAGTAACGTTGTGTGACCTGCTAGTTTACTTAAATAAACTCTTTGTCTTTATATAAAATAACTTTTAAACATTCACAAGAAAAAAAAAAGAAAAGAATACTACTTTTTTAAAATTGAAACAGGATGGTATAGTGGGCAAAATCTATCTCGCGCTTATTACCTTTCCATTGATTCGCTTCCTCTTATATATTTTTTTACTTTTTGTCTACAAATAGATTGGTGATAATTACGATTCTCAATCAGCCCATTATTTTCGAGGAAACAGTTTTACAACAACACCAACGACATGGCCAGTCATGACATTAGATAGTATTCTTCGCAAGATAGATACGAGCTTGAAATTTAACATGGTTAGGGCAATGATTATTGTTATGCACAGTGGTTAGGGCAATGATTATTGCTATGGACAGACAGGCAGAGCTGATTGTTGTAGCGTGATATACATCAAGTAATTTTTGTATATTCGGCAGACTATACCGAAAAATGTGCGGCCATCGTCCGGCAGATTACAGCTGTATAAAAACCACACGAGGACCTTGATCATGTTCAGCTTACAGAGCAAGGCTGTTCTTTTAAAAGTTTCTTACAAACATTGGTTGGTTGATTGGTGTTTTACTCCGTGTTTAAGGAAATTTCGCTTATATGACAATGGTGTATTTCAACAATAACTGACACTAGCATAACCATAAAATGTGAGAGGTTTTGATTGGTTGAATGTTCCTTTTCCTTCAGTGCTAAAAAAACAACATTGCTCCTCTTCAAACAAACTACCCTTACCCAAAAACGAACTTTTCCTATGTATGCATTCAATTCATTTTATGTGGACCCTCTGAACGGCTTTTGAGTAGCTATACACTTTACGCGAGACTCTCACTAAACTGAAAGTCCGTCATACCGTGAAAAAACAGTTGAAACTTGACGGCTTATCCCAAAGTTTCAGTCTGGGCGCAAACGAACAGTAAATGTTAAAAGTAAGATAGAAGACAAAATGTTGAATAAACAAAATGTCTTTATTTATTTAGGAAAATATGCAAGTCTTCAAATGTTAAAATATTTATACATTTATGACAATTCGAAAAAGTTTGACCAAACAAAATACATCCAATTATAAAACGGATGCAATTTGATGATGATGTTGCAAAGTGAATCATGTACAAAAAAACAAAACAATAAACTATTGAAATTACAAAACATGACAGTGTACGTTGGAAGGGCAGTACAAAGGTATACAGGTTATAATGAATTAACATGATGTAATATTATATAGCGGTGGGTGGAATTTTGAAACAAAAAAGTTTTATGGGATGATCTTGCTAAGCAATGCCTGGTGTTTGATTTGAACTGAATATTAATTCAGCGGATGTATGTTATGATCGAATCATAGAAGAAACCCTATTTAGCGATCAACCGAACATCTGTTGGGTAACTGTGCTGATGAAGACAGCATGTATGGATTTCTAACTCAGGCATGTCCATAACACTGACAATCGGTCTAAACCATCGTCTCTTCGTTCTCATACACACCGCTTATAAACAGGATAGGAGAACCAACACAATCATACTCCGGTGTATAACTGGCTCCAAAATATCAACCCTTTTCAATATCATATCTGAGAAAACGTGAAATGCGACATCGTTCATTGTTACAGAGAGAGTATTTAACGAAGAAAAGCATAACCCAAAATAAACTTTGAGTCACGGAGGCAAAAATTTATCAACATGAATTTTTAACTATCGATACAATTTTAGAAAAGCTAAATAATTTGAGAATCTGTATAAATGAAGACATGTTTATAGGTTTGACAAAAACTTGTGTAAAAAGACGAAAAAAAAACAAACAAACAAAACAAAAAAAAACAGGCACTCCTTATCAAAATACAAAAAGCACATAACAAGAACAGGAAACTACTCATGTCATAACTATATACAGTAAAACACAACAACATATATACTTAAGTATAAATGGGAAATGAGAAAGAATATCATTTTAATTTCATTGATTTTTACAATATCATTTAATAAAAGTAATGAAGGGTTTATTTAAGCTTTTGGGTCTTTTAAAAATATATGTTTATATGAAAGAGGAATTTAAAGGGATTGTCAAAGCATTTGAAACGAAAACATTAGGTAACACAAAGAAGTCCCATGCTATTTTAAAATGACAAAGAAGAACAAGCTATAAAGCGATGAACGAAATGCACCTATTAAATACATCGAATATATTGAAGATCCGTTGCAGTGATTTGCTATAGTAGAGCTTGAATAGAAGGAGTCGAATGATCTTGGGGTGTTTATCACTGGTTTGTATTTCACTGTACAAATATGCCGTCTATCATAATTATTCAATTATATGGAGACGTATTGTGCTATGCAGCAACCGCTTTACCTATGTAGATATTTATTGCATGTTTAGCGTCACTGTTGCATAGTATGTTTACAGTCAATTTGAACAATTGATCATTCAAGCACGCTTATATACATCAACTGTCACTTTTTAAATTGGTAATAATAGGAGATGAATGCTTTTATTTAAAGGACAAAACCTAACCAGAATCAAGTTATACAATGTTGTTGTCTGACGTAATTCCTTTCTGTTTGACATTCAACTAGTAGTTATTGCACATATCGGAAAAGAAGCAAACTTGACGTGAATTCACCAAGCAACTTTTAAATTGTTGAACAATATTTTATTTCTGATAAGACTTACCAAGCAACTACAATGCAAAGACAAAATCAAATTTTCACAAGTTTTGTCTTTAATTTCGTTATTGTAGATATTGTTTTGATTGTAAAACAAAGCAAATAGTATATAATGCCATGATCAAATTTCTTAACTGTTTGTTTTATGTCCGTTCTGATAATAATTAAGGTTATTCCATCCATATGACCGGGTTCCAGTCAAATGAGCACAGGAAAGCAGGCTTAAGAGTAGAGAAAAAGCACACTGGACACTACAGTAAATGGCCATGCTAGCGCTACGTCACTGACCACATGGTGTAGTTTCACAAATGCTTAATGACATTTCGAGCACAAATTTGTCCTGGAGACAATATCTTTCTGACTAGATCCATGGCTAAGGTTAATACATCGGGTATGGAATGGCTTCATTAGCAGAAATAATTAATACAAAACATTTGGGTTAATAGCATGCAAAAGTCACTTGTCGTCATCTTGTCAGTAATTTATCTGGGGTTAAATTGCAGGCGTCATTCCTCTGGGGACCCTTTCCCTGAAACTCAGTTGGCAAAGGCGAGTGAGTAAGCAGAACAGGTTATTAGGTGGTCATCTGTTTCTTCCCATTTTCACAATTGCAAAAAGTATCTGAATTTTTAAAAAAATCGGAAATAGGAAACAGAAAAGTTTAGTTCCCAATAGAGTTTAAGAGGCAACAGTTTCATGGTTCTCTGGAGGATGGTTGATGATTGATCCTTCTTTCGTTTGTCCAAATATACAATCCAAAATGTCATAGACTAGAGCACATGCATATGGGTGCAATTCGTTGACAACATTTGAACATGATCTAAATAAAACATGAGTTTCCCATACTATCATTATGACAATCCAATTGAGTTATCTACTTCCTGCAATGTTCACAATTCGTTGGTGGGGAAACATAGGAAATATCAGTATGTGAAAACATAATGCGATTTACATTAAAAAAAAGGGTGATTACAAAACAACCCTTCTGATGGAATTTTAATAACGGTTGTTTCCAAAAGCTCTTTGCATAGATGTATATTGGTATTTGAGTGAGACATACAATCGTTGGTGCTGATGATGTCATTTACAAGTTTGTGGGCTAACTTTTGCATTATTGCGCAAAAACTGATACCTGCATTTGTTTTGAAGCAGTAGTTTGTCACAGGAAATTAAGGGTTAATCCCTTTTCTGTGTTCGTGTATACTATGGCTACAGCCCATCAAACTACAGGTATAGTCTAGGACAAAGTTAACTGTGACAGATTAGCACAATTATGTAAACATGACATTGGTGTTTTTATAAAGGGCATGTTACAAATCGAAATGTGCAAGGATGACTGTCCTCTCAATGATCTGTCTCAGAGACACATTCATCAATAAAAATATGCACCAAATTCACAGAATAACATATGAAATAATCGTTTAAAGCGCCATGGGATCTATTTTATTAACCAGAGAGCATAAAGGAAGTAGTCTACCCTTGGACTAGAAACCAGGTTTTTCACTCTGGACAACAGTTCCTAAGATCCAATTCTGTATATTACAACTGTTTATTAACAAGTTTACCACCTGATGTTGCGGTACACACACAAGCGTCCATGACCACAGATGTGGAAACTGATCTTTATTTAATGCCTTAACAACCAGGGAACTTTTAGCCAAATCCTTACATCACCCCCAATCTTCAGAAACACAGGATCTTCTTTCCAAACTGTGTCCCTTTAAACTTTTTATCCCTTATAGTTGTAACAGAGATGTCATAACAAAAACTGTCCATATGAAAGCTCTTGCAATAAAACTTGCATCCAGAGCCAAATGGTATTTTATTTTTATTTTTTTCTAAAATGGAAGACAAGTAAAATTTAAAAAAAAAAATGTCCAACAACAAGAGCTGGTCTAAAAACTCTTGAGTTTGCAGCTGTTGGGCCACTCTACAATTATCCAGAAAAGGTTAAGAACATTTAACCCAATCTGCCCCCACATGACAATTCTCACCCAGAATGTATTAATTAATGCTCAATCTAAACATGGATTAAGCAGGTGTATTCAAGATTTCCATTGGGGTTATAATTCGTGTAGTTTTTGTATTCAACATCAAACAAAAAGTTTGTCCATTTTGTATGAAAACAGAATAGCATCACAGTCCATATAAAAATTAAAGCAATTATAGTTGTACTTGGTCCCATGTTGTATCTGTATGCTAATGAAAGCACCAGGTCTATAATACCTGTCTTTGTTTCTTTGACCTTACACATTGTTCATAACACAATGTATCCTTCCAATTCCACCAATTTGTCTTTATATACTTTATGGAGAGGTCCATTTATACTGGACTTTGCAGCTCTCCCATTTTTTAAGGAGCTATCTCCAGCCCAAGGCAGCTTCATCGATGGCTTAAAATGCCAACAATGATTTGTTAATTTCCTAGCTCTGCAGAATTAAATATCATCACATATCAATCTTAGGGCTAAGCAATTGTTCTGTCCTTAATAAGCACATAAACTGTTTCAATACCAAACTTATTCTCAGGCAACACAATTAATGACTGGTCCTTCATTTTCCCAGCAAAAAACAAATGACACTGTCCTTAATTCTCCATCACACAAGTAGTATTCTCATATGTAATTCAAATGTCACTTGGCCTTGTGTTGCCATACATCACAAATAATGACAGGATTCAACAAGTCACAAATAGACACAGCTCATCATTACACCCTTCCATAAAACATTCTCTCACCCACCTGATGTTGTGAGATCTTGAGAGATCAGTAAAAAACGGTCTGATTCCATTGTGCAAATCAGAGCTAGTGTTTCTTTGATTTATGTTCTCAATGTTAATGACTTTTTGCTCCTTCAATTTCTGTTTAACATAATTTTTGTAAAACGAGAACAATTCATAAGTCAGTAATGGCTACAACATCCCTGTATCCTGCCAGTGATTGTTAGACAGGATGGGGGCTGTAGAAATCAGAGTCATCATCATCATCCGGGTCTTTCTGCACTTTAAAGCACAAGCAACAGGATATGATCACACCAACTACCTACAGAAAACAGAAATTAACATACGTTATTATCAAGATATTGCATTAGTATGTACAAAGATCAATACAATTGGCAGAAATTAACATTTTATTTTCGAGATAAAGTATTTGTATATAAAAATAACACCACAGTAGGCAGACATTAACAAGTTATTTTTAAGATAATTTATTTGTATGTACAAAGTACACTATGGTAGGCAGAAATTAACATACCTGATGTCAAGGTATTGTATTTGTATGTACAAAGATCACAACAGTAGACAGAAATTTACATACTTATTTTTAAGATATTAAAATTATTTTACAGAGATCACAACAGTAGACAGACATTATGTACATTGTGGTTCATAGAGAAATGTGCATTATGGTCCATAAAAATAAGTGTCTACTCTCTGGTATAAGAGAAGTATATAAAAGGTAAAAACTGAGGTACTGGTACTTACCAAAAATATAGGGATACAGGCAGATATAAGACCAATTAATAAGGCATGACTTTCTATTTTCGACACAACTTTATCATAGCACCCCTGTTTAAACAACAGAAAATACATTATTAACACAATTGACTTTTTACTTCAGTGTTAAGATACCATGTGAGCAGAGCGAAAAATATTTATTCCTTTATTCATCAAACAAAGTAAGCACACTTTTATTTAACTTGTTAATGATTGATTGGTGTTTTACCTGTGCTTAAGGGTATTTCACTTATATGACAAACATGTATTCCAACAATAATTGACACAACCAATATGTAAACCGCTTATATAATGTTGGAAGGTTTATTTTTCCTCATTGCTAAGTAAAGACAGTATTGCTACTCTCCAAACAAACTGCCCTTGGCCAGAAGATTAAACTACAGAATATGTGAAGGGAATTTCCCATTTACTTACATTTGATGATAAATATGGGTTTTCATGTCGACCCAGTAACGGGTCAGGAGGAAAACGTGGGGGGCCTTTAAAATCTTTTGTTCCAGTACATATACCAAAGTCTTTCGCATCCTCATGTGTTTTACAACAGCTCTCCGGTACCAAAGGGTATTCTAAAAGAAAACCATAGTGTAAACTACAATATAAATATGAAAGGTGTGTCAAGATTATACAAATCTGATCTTTCCGCCTATTTTATAAATATGTAAAGAAAAAACGCATGCCATCAGCTAGACTGATTGATTGGTTGGCGTTTCACCTGTGCCTAAAGCGATACTAAGGGCTGAAATAACCTCTATATCTCTTGAAAGATTACCATTGAATATACTTAAATATGGCATAGACTTATCGTTTCTTCATTTTATAAAATAACCAGAGTGTAAAAGGTATATACCTTCCTACCACCACTGGTGGCTGACATTTTGGGCATGGCTGCCTTGTCCATGACCTCACAAGGCTAACATTCTTCTGCTTTTACCGGTTAATAATATGTGTGAACCAATTACCTATATAGGTCATTGGTGTCGATTGTTAAAGGTTTAAACAGTCCAGTCTACAGGTCTCCTGATGTAGGCGCCTTTTTGAAGAACGATATTTGATTGGTCCATTTTGTGGAACTCTTCTGTTCAATGATAAAAGTACCTCGAAATGGCCACCTGGATAAATTTGACTGTAGTTTGTGCACTACACATTGTTTAAGATCCAATTTTAAAATTGATATAGCTCCATAAGAAAATTAGAGAGCATAATTGAACAGAAGAATTGATGCTCGTTTTACCTATATGCACTTTATTGCAGCCCAGAGTATCACTTTAAGGATATCTCATTTATATGCCAGCTGTGTATTCCAACAATAAGTTCTTCAAACGAACTACCCTTAGTCAGAAGGCCAAGCTAGATTGAAAAATACCTGGCTCAAAGTCTGAGCCAGGTAACAACTAACTTCCTCCAACAACATTGGGATTGTTTCCCGCAACAGTCATGTGACATGCGAATTCAGTAGCTAGGAGTTAGTTGTCATATCAACATTTTAATCAACATTATATAGCATTCTTGGTAAATACTGTCCTGCTCAAGATATTTAACTTGCCAGGCAAGGTAAAGAAAGTTAAAAAAGCACATTTGAAAAGAATAAACCCAGTTCCTGCCCCAAATAAAATAAAAGTAAAACTAACTTACTTGTGTTTTTCTGGTTATACCATTCACTCTTTCCTTTGTAAATAGCCCAGGAATCTGAACCGGTAACGCTTCCATTGACACCACAACACTCTAACTACAACCAGAATTTGTGTAACAATTAAAATGCTGAAATTGGTACATAAAGTGGAAGGGAGAGGGGATTTATAGTCTTTTAGTACCACCATCATCCAGGTATATTCAGCTGTACAACTTACACACAGGATTAAAAAGTCATCATGGTGAGACCCCATCAAATGATGAACAAGTCATGTTAACACAACATTTGTAAATATAACAAAGGGCACCATGTAAGTGGATAAAAAACATTGAATAGTTCTCAATATAAGCATAAAAAAACAGGTATATCTTTTAATAACATTTGACAAGTATTTGTTTGTTTGTCCTACTCAAGGGTATTTCACTTATATGACAACGGACAAAAATACAGAACATCACAAACAGATCTGCTTCCCATTACCCTTTAGTTCTGCGAACACCAGGGCAACAGAAAGCAACCTCTTTTCTCACCTCTTACGATCGACCGAGGAAGCCGAGGGAGTACTCTGCTGGGCCATGGCCCACCCGCTCCCTCACGGGGCGAAAAGCAAAATGAAAGAAACACTCCCATCTTCATTGTATTTGACTAATTCTATTAGCTGACCGGATGACCCAAGTTTCTAGATGGTGAATGACTGTCGGGCAAAATGACCAGTATTCAGATCAACATTGGCAAGAAATTGAAACAGACATTAACATTTAACATAGACCTAGGCCTACCGGTATTATTTTTCCCCCCAATTCATTTCCCATAATAATCCATTAAACATTGATACTGGGAAACAGCAAACTAATCAAACCCAACTGGCCAACCAAATGCGGCTACCATCAACGATGTAAATTGACAAACATACTCCCTCTTCAAAAACAATAAAATTGTTAGCTTTCAGTTTCGTACTTGTGATGTTGTTGTTGCAAAATGTCAACTTGTAGAAAATCAATCAAATTTTTCGCGCGATATCCTAGAGGGAAATTCTATCTTCATTTGTTGAATCATTGCGTTGACAACAGATACTTTCTTTACCATATGTCAGATTTAGATATTTGACAACGTTGTCTTTCAATCTCCATCGAAAACACAATTCGTTAAGTCGAATGTCCCTTTGGTTTATTAAAACTCCTCAAAACACTTACATGTGATTTTCTACATGGTCCTGCTTTTTTTTCAATATGCTGTTAACATATAAAATTATTTACTTTCCATTGGTTAAACGAAAAGCAATTCCTTGCTTTTACTGGTTAATTTCTGGATAGATTGATTATGATTGGTCAGATTATTAAGCCTCACCTTCGATCAAGTATCAGAAAGCAAATGTTGATTAACAGGTTGTTCAATACATAACCAAATTTGTAAGGACTGTTATAAGATACAACCAACAATCTTTGTATTACCGCTATGACTACGACAACAATATAACACCTGGTGTTAGATACACTGTTAACGAATCAGGAATATACAGGAATACATGTTTTTGCTTAACATTTTGGTTTTACCAAAAACACTTGAACGCGCATTGAAATAGTACTCCAAGAAAAGATAACTCTGGAGGATAGCTCCTCCCAGTAAAAATAAAGTTGGTTATCTCCCCTTTCAGATAAATTAATTTTGATTGATTTAACGCCGTACTCACTTATATGACGACGGATTGTCCACTTCACACTCTTCCTTGTCCTATTACGATGGAAAGCCGAGAGGAAACCTCGTAAAAACCACATCCGCGATTACCTGACCCACATATTGTGAGTCACTGAGGGTCGATAGGCGGACTCGATCCCGTGAATGGTACATCGAAGTAGGCTTTAGAATAAGCACTTGCTAACCACTAAGCCACGGCCGCGGACCAAAATAAAGAATATGAAAGTCTGAATGATACGGAACCGTGGAAGGGACATGGAAACATAAATAAAAAAAATAAAAATAAATTCCACACTCTTAAAACTAATTTCTTTACTAAAACTTTTTATGTGTCTGTATGAGTCTGAGTTCAATAAACTAAACTAAACTAAACTAAACTTGGGGGTGGATTAGCACAATGTATAGGGCTGATTTCGTCTTAGCCCTACGTCCCGCCTATCTAAACCCATGGTGAAAGTTGGAAATCGATAGGCCGCTATGGCCGGCCTCAA
>JARFOD010153568.1:0-12367 GCA_031763545.1 Mopalia muscosa | reverse complement strand
GGTCAAGGTCACCATCTCCATTATTCTAAAAACCTTGTCCGGGCCAAAACCAACAACTTGCAGCGGGCGTATCTTGCTCCCCTTGAGTGGTGCCCTATTTTTTAAAACTGCATGTCAGCTGAAAATATGCTAAACATATGTGTTACTCAAAGATCTATTTTGATACATGTATGTATACAACAGATTAACATTGCTCTTGGATGACTAAGATTGTGTATATGCTATGTTGTTACAGATGCCTTCTAAAGCATCCATATTAAGCAAACAGACACATTGGTGACCGACTGTGGTATGAACAATGACTTCAGTCCCACCTGTTAAATTAACTAATTAACGCGTATCCTTACTCGAGTGCAAGTGCAATACAGATGTTTGTCTTTGAAAATATGTAACAACAATAATAAGTTTAGGTTGTAAAACAGTTGTCTTTCTCTTTAAATACCAACAGTAAATAGGTAATCTTCAGCAGCCTGTGACTTTAAGAGTCAGTCTTTGTCTGGGAATTCCTGGGACTTGTAGCATGTATGCTACATGTATATTTGAAAAAAATACAGAGGTTTTTATAGAAAATTTTTTTTCATCAAACTCAATTTGATATTGCCTAAAAATCAATATTTTTAGCACGCCTTCCCTGCAAAAAATGCATTAACGGTAATGCTAAATTTTACTAACTTTTCATTGTCAATTTAATAAAACCAACATGTTGGTGGATATGACACCTGGATGAAGTGAGGAAATCTGCGGGTCATCCGCTGTAAATTCTGAATTCTATAGCTGGCTAGTGGCCAAAAGAAGTCAAAATTCATTTTTTTCTAACAAAGCTGAATATCAAATTTAAGAAAAACTCAATTTGCCGTTATTTTTCATTGGCTTATTCCTGATGAAAAAGTGTCTATAAAACCCCTGAAATAGAATAGAACATAATAAAGGGTTTTTTTTTTTATAAAGGCTAGCGGGGGCGGCTGTAGGGAGCCTTTATGTTGCCCTGTTGCTCTCAGAGCTGTTTGTGGTGTCTGTATTGCGTCCTGTTGCTGTCATCCCGATTTGTCCCGTCCTGTCTTTGTTTGTTGCCAGTGGTGTCAAGGGTGGTTTTCTTCACCCATTGGGCTGGCACGCATCATATAAGTGAAATACCCTTGAGTACGACGTTAAATCCCAATTAAACAAACAATATAAAGGCTAGCTGTTATGTTGTGCCTGTCTTGCTTTCTTTAATTATTTAAAATATTTATCATATTATGACAGTTTGGACTTCTGACTCAGTTGGTACAATTACAGTGTAGTCCCTAATTTGCTGACTAAATTATTACTGACGGCTTATTTGCACATTTTTCTCTATGTTCTATAATCAATTATACCTAATAGTACATGTAGGAAATTGAATTGGACATGGCTTTAAATGGTAGGAAATAGCAGGATTGAGGACATACAAGTATATATGTACCATAATGAATTAAGGTGATTAACTGTCAGCTATATACAGGGCCCTGTGGGATGCAGTTTTCACACTGAATAGGCGGCCATCCTGTATAACTGTGGCATGAATAAAATAAAATATGATGCATGTCATAACAGGGAGATATCATTTTAAAAAAAAAAATTTAAAAAAATAGAAAACAGGTGTTACCCCTGAATCTCCTCAAATTTTGTTTTGGTTGTTGTGACAATATGACAGCATGTAATTGAACAAATGTATGTTTTCTGACATTTGTTAATGCTTTATAACTGAAAAATTCATCTCCTTGCCTCTCAGACACAGACTTCTAAATCTTTTAAATAGCTTCTGAAATAGTAATTTTATGGACAAATTTCTGGGGTGATTTAGGTAGTTTTTGGAGAAAAAAGCCCTCTGTCTGAGGTGAGTATGTTCCAATATAGCCAGCACTGGAGGAATAATTTAGTTCCTGCATCTTATATGGTTGTGTTAGCTGGCATATGTGGTAGTGGAGGCTGGAGTACACCTTTGTCATATAAACTTATACATTTTAGCTAATGAAATAAGCTTACTGTATGGTATGGCCTTTATAATAACATGTACATGTACAATCAATTTAAGGTAGGGGGTACATGTTATATCAACTTTAATAAAAATATTTAATAAGTCTTTCCCATCTTGTCTAACTGCATGTGTTTTCTTTTAAGTAAAATGTTGGTAATGGGTGGTCAGTTTGGGCAAAATGCATTTGTCTGGTTAGCTTCACAGGTGTGTTTTACATGTACATCCCTGTTGCTTTATAGGGCAGTATGTTTGAAGAAGAGTTTGGTGTTTTATATGCTGTCAACTGTATGTTAGTGAACTGCCAATACAGCATTTTCATTACATGTATAATACCCAGTGTTTTATCATAGTTTTGCTGTTTTACTATGTTTTTAAGTACACTACCACATGATATGTAAAGTGAAATACCCTTGACATTAGCAGTTAAACACCACTCAATCAACTTGATTGATTTTAAGCAGTGTACAGGTAGTGTAATAGCCTTTCAGCATATCGATGCAGAATTAGTGGAAGTGTATTATGTAGCTTCATGGTTGGTTGGGCCATCAACTGTAATTATTGATGATTGAACCCTACAGGTGTGATTGGTGGCCTAGTGCAGGTTATTCTCGCTCACAGTTTAGGCACATGTAGGGCTCTAGTGTAAATGTTACTGTTACACCCATTGATGGCAGAGAACAGCAAATAAGCCAGGTCAGTTGACGAAAAAACAGGCAGACTTCAGTTAAATAGGGCACTGTCTGCTGAGGTACATGATAGACTTCTCTCCCTGTTACTGGAACACTGTCTTCCTAGGTTAAACCCGGCCTCCTTGCTCTTGACTGGCTGAGAGGGAGAGCCTGCTTCAAGCCGCTTCTTTCTATGTACAACATGGTAGCAAGGTTAACTCATTCAGTCAGTGCTGAGAGATCAATACTATCTAATCAGGGGAAGCTTGTATCAGATTGGTGTGCCAGATGAATGCTGCGCTGAGGGGTAGGTTGTGGGGGCTGTCAGCTATAGCTACATGTACCTCCAGCTCTCATCATACACAACTGTGAAATAATGAAGAGCCTCTTAATACCAGTTAACCAGTCCAAATGGGCAGCCTCTGTTTGAACTCCATTAACATAATGGGATTCCAATGGCCTTGTTTTCATGTTGATGCCCAGTTACGTTTTATCAATGGCGGCCCAATATGTATGTCTTAGCCTGCACTGAACTGACCTTGCTGATTTGTGTAAACAGTGTTGAAATATCTGGCCATTTTCTAACAGCCTCAGTATAACCAGTACTGTTGTTGTTGTTGTAAACTGCAAGGCACTGATTCAGAAAGTCTCCTGTGTCGATATGGCAACAGAATCTGTTACCTCTTTCCCAGAGTCCAATCCATCTTCCGCAGATAGAGACAGTGTATTTTTCAGTGATGTAAATACGACACAGCATATCAGCGGTGGAACGGAAGACAGTTATACATTAAAGGTGTCTTCCTGTCAAAGGATATCATCAACACAAAGGTAAACAACACACTTTATCAGTATTTTCGTTGTTTTGGAATAACACTTTCTTAGTTAGAACATATACCTGTTCAGAAAATTTTGTAGGTTGAAACCCGTCCGGGAATCGAACCCACGACCCTCAGAGTTAGGCACCAAATCGTCAGCAGTAAATGCAGGCTACCTAGACCACTCGGCACAGGGCCGGGTGGTCTGCATTTACTGCTGGCGATTCGGTGCCTAACTCGGAGGGTCATTGGTTAAAATTAACGATTGTGATATTTATAGTGAATCTTTTTCCTCATTTATTTTGGGCAATAAATATATCAACGATTGTGATATTTATAGTGAATCTTTTTCCTCATTTATTTTGGGCAATAAATATATCAATTTTGTATATAATAAAATAAGTGGCAATGTGCCAGTCTGTACATGTAAGGAAGATAAACAATATATCCACCAATTAGCGAGAATATATTGTTACTGTACACAATCCACCTCAAACAATAACAACAACAACAACAACAAGGAGCATTTGGAAAGTTCCTGGATGCACTACACAACAGTTGCAACGTCACTATTTTTTGCTGGTTTTCCCCAGACGATCACAGAATTGTGCGGTTTTTGAGTCTGTTTATCTCTCGATTTTTCTGGGAATAATTTTTCTTTCTCTGGCTGGCTATTAGTGTCTTTATATACAGAGTTACAGTGATGATTTTGTGATGTGTATAAATGCTTTGAGTTCTTCTTGTCCCGTTTTGAACAGAAATGGTCGCTGACATAAAGCTGTGCTTTGGTTAAACTGCGTTCTCGCCGAATCTGTAGTAAACGTCTATGGCGCTGTGTATCAGTCCGGAGCATGCGCACAGCTAAAAGCACCAATAAAATTAAAATAAAACCACCGGCTATCGGCACTGCGATCACTGCCGCTTTAAACCACAAGTCTTTTTCATTATTTTTCTCTTCTACTTTTTCCGTGTGTATCACGTGTCGGTTACCGGAAGCTGGCGATGATCCGGATTTGTGACCTGAAAACAGAAATGAAAAAGAACAATTAAAATCAACTCGGTGATATTGGATAGATTAACATAACTCGTGTCAAAGGTCATTAAGATATATAGCTGACCAAGCTAAAATCATTTTTATACCAGCTAAGCTCAACGAACATTGAATCAATTGGTTTTTACAAATCCAAAAACGCAACCGAATTAGTTCAGCTTATTACCCTTTAATTCACGATGAATCAATATTTGACAAAAACTTGATGTCACTTGTAAGAGTTATCTCACACGTGGACTCCCACTGAGAATGGGATTTCATTTCCGTATATTACAAACATTTTATAGCTTTACCCCTTTTGTCCGCATAATACATTTGTTAATAACTTAATCTTTCATCGGTATCATTTGCATTTAGCTTCAGTCTAATTATACTATTTCTGGACAGCTTCACCTGTCTCTATTGTCTTGAAGAATGCAGGTCACTTAGTGGTTAATTTGGTAGGAATTCCAAGCAGCACTTGCAAGACGCGCATCTGTCGAGTCCATGTTTACCTATTGGAAAATGGCTTTTCCTCAATATCATTAGTTAGGCCCTACATATTAAATGGTAGAGTTAATATCGACTTTCTCTGATTGTCCACTGGCTACGAGAGCTTTGTAAGGCAAGGAAACAATACGTGGTGGTTTACACTGTGATATGACGAGGTAATATCCACTCGGTTTTTAATTATCCACTGTTTATTCAGGCAGTAGCCATAAAATCCGTCGCCATTCCGTCTCTCTTTCAAGTAGAGATCCTAGAAATAGATATTACCCGGTCACGTGACAGTGCCATTAATCGGCGTCAGGACGGCGAGGTGGCATCTTTCCGCAGTCAGATATACGTATATCCGTGTAATGAAAACCTGAAACTAGGCAGCGATAACTGTGATATGCTATATTAAACAGGAGCATTGCGTTATGAATATTTAATGCCGTGGTGATTTTCCCACAGAAAGGTAGACATGATGTCGCGACTTGCGTCCCATACTGCAAGGTGAAACGCACAGCTCCAACCGGAATGAATCGCGGATCGAGTGTCATTAAGTGGACTGTGGCTTGTCACGCTAGCAGAGGAACCCTGGAAAACACACCATCTGGCTAAGCATCTTTAGTCTCACCAAGCGGAATAATGACTTAAATACAAATACAGTGTATCAAAATCGTTTTTTTTTTTCTTAATTCAGTATTTCTGCGAACACAATTACCATAAGGTAAAGTCAGGTAAAAGCAGGCGAAAGAGGGTGCTGATGAATATTACAAATAGTCTGAATACGCCAACTATAATATATTGATTAATATTAAAAACGTACTTTTCGTCAATCACTTTTTTTTTATATTTTTAAAACTCCATGCATGCAATAAGCGAAGAAGAATATCTTCGCGAGTGACTTCACAATAACTACTTCCGCGTTGTATAACAGTGAGCGTAGAAAACACCATTGTACTCTATAGTTCGATAGATAGCACTTGGCATGCGTGGCTCGAAGGTATGCGTACAGATACACCATTGGGTTAATATGTATTTAAACAATTTAACATAAAATTCCCACATATCATCATTTACAAATATGTGTCTACGTTCATTAAATAGACTATTTGGCGAAACTGATGCATATCACTTGCGTATTGTCACAACTTCAACAAAGTTAACATTTAATGTAGTTATTACACAATATGGAAGCCGTGCTGGCGCCAGTTGATCGTTGACGACATCACATAAATGTTTAATTTAAACACTATGTGAGATTTTAACATGGTTGCTGAACGCCCTACCAGTATCATCATAGACAGAGCCTCAGGATAAGATTACTTACAAAAGTCGTCTTGGCCCGTCAATGACGCTAGATCGTTTGACAGATAACCGAGGAGTTAAAAGGATTAAAGCAGGTACACCACCTGGGGACCTGGAGCAGCAACTTAGCAAGGTATAGTTCACATACATGGCTAACCTGACAATTTTTGAAAAACATTTCCACAATATGCTTGGTCTCCGAGCCTTCTCACGACTCCCGATCATCACCCCCACTCCAACAAGTAACATGTTTCAGATATTATAAGTTACAGTACGAATGTTTCCAAGTGCAAGGTGCTGCGATTATAGAACAAAACTAAATTAAAAAGCCTGACTGTTGACAGTCTGTGTATAGTTTGAGACGAGCTTGAAGCAGATTTGAGAGCTCCACGGGAAAGTGGATATTTATATAATTTTTGTAATAGTTTAGCTATCTTAGCAGTAGATTTGTTTGTTTATTTTTTTTTTTGTTTAGGGTTTAAAGTCATACTCAAGGGTATTTCACTTATATGACGACGGATTGTCCACTTCGGACAATCTGCCTAACTCGATGGTAATGAAATGTCTGAATTATTCAAAAGTCCTTCAACGGATTTCAGCCGAATAAACTGCATCGAACGTGGCGATGCGGATTGCCTATCCAGATATATAACAAGCTATTATCAATAGCTTTGAATCTTTGTAACTTTGTAACTTTGGCACTTTAATATATCAATAGTAGCAATTTGCACCTTTTATTTGTAATGGTTTTGTCTTTTGTATCTGTCCTGTGTTCTCTCTGTTTATTGATAGTGGCGTCGAGGGTGGTTTCCTTCGCCCATTGGACTAAAACCCTGTTATATGAGTGAAATAACCTTAAGTATGGAGTTTAACCCCAATCAAACAAACAAATATTTCTAACTGATTGTTTGAGTTGTTTTATTTGTTTTCTTCAGAAAATGCGAAGACAATAGTTGACGGCGAACCTATGTAACAATTCGAACAAATCTCCAGTGATGTCCGTTACTGTGATATCATCGCTACTCTCCACCACGATAGATGTATAAATACGCATCTGTGAGTACTTTGGTCCTCAGAAGCCCAGGAATCGACGTATATGCAAACTATCCACACGTAAAAAAACAAACTGAACGAATTTCATTTGGATTTCGAAATGGCAGATTTAAATGAGCAGCACAATATTGTTGAAAACCAAACCCGATGGATACTGTGATCGCTCGACAAGGGGTTGACTATGTTTATCATTGGATATTGAAAATAACCCTATGACGATGGCGACGATCGTCTGGCGTCAGGGATGTATTCGATGACTTCTGAGGGACTATGTAACCGATCCGATAACTACTGCATTGTTAGGAAAGTCCACTAAATTGAGTGTGCTAATATGTTCATATCAACAAAATGCATATCTCTTACAATATACAGGATGGTTAATGGCAAATGCTTCAGTATGTGCATGGCTGTGTTTCAACGTAGCCAAACATCATGCATGGCTGTGTTTCAACGTAGCCAAACATCAGCTGGATGACAGTCTTACACTAACAAGCTCATTAACTAAACATTATTTGCGCAAAGCATATCGAGTTGCCTTAATGGATCAGAGGCGAGGCTTCGGCGGTCGTATTGATCACATGACTAAGCAACCAGTATTATTCATCTATATATAAGGATATGAATTTAAGCTTTCAGTTGTTAACATTAACATTGTATACCATTTAGCGGTAGCTTAACATTTTGCAGTTCTTTATATTATTAACAGACATATTATATGTCTATTCTGGACCGTTATATTCTTATAGCAGACCTCATATCTATATTTCACCTCATCGGCCGATTTTACCACTGTTGACCTTTTCTCAGAGGTAGAGGGTGAACAAATTACATAAAAAACAAACTCGCAGCATATACACCTATGGCTTTGAAACAAAATCTCACGAGCGTATACCATGCAGCGATCCGAACTCAGGACTCTCGCTATTGTATCGTTAACCTCATTCCTGTATAAAGTGACATTCCTGTATAAAGTGACATATTAAACCAGTGGTGTCCCCGGAGTGTAGACAGTTTGAGAGGGAAAGGTTTCCTTGTCGTCTCTCAGTCTTGTCCTTATTGAATCCTGGCAGTCGTAAAGTCCAAGTGAAACTTAATACATGCTTCTTAAATCCACCAACCTTATCATATTATAAGCGAACTCGGCCTGCGATCAACGATCAATCAAGTTTGATATAGAACTTGAAAGAGCCCATAACCCGGGCAGATGATCTGCCCTAAATGGAAGCATTGAAGACGGCGCTTAATAAATGCGATATCATCAAGAAAAACTAAGCAAACTTTAAAGCCTTATTATACTGTCGATTTGACCCCATTTTAGACAGATTAAAAATGGAAAGGGACTACGAGAAACTTAGAAATGTCAATATCAGCGAGAAGCTTGAAGAGTAAGTGACGTCCATGTATTGTTCCTCTTGTCGGGATCGGTTCTCCGGTACGGTAATACAAGACCCCGTCATGGGTCAGGTTTACAAACCTGGTCGGAAGCCGGTTCCTCGGCTGGGACAAGCCACGAAGACAAGAGGGGAGCGCACCGGAGTAGTAGGTGTATTTGTGGCGGGCCCTTGAGGCTTATTCTCAAGTCATCTTAGATTTCCCTCTAACCGATGTATATTCTACACTCATGTGACGTATTTCAGCCTTTCTGAGTAACGTCAGAGGGCGTATCAACTTCGCGCAAAGCCGCCCATTAAAGCTCTCGACATGCTCGCGCACAGTGAAGATACTCACTAAAGCGCGCTGCCGAGCCGTGTAGCAGGTCGCTGGGGTCGGCTCGGGACAACACCGTTTAACTATCAACTTTCAAAGTAAGCACAACGAATATCAGTGTATTTGTATAAAGAGTTAATACAGCGAAAACGTGAAATGCATTTTAAGTACACCAGAAGTTCCTTATTACATACAATGTTGGAGTTTTCTTGTCTCAAATGACCCTTTGGAGAGTTAAACGACATGAATTGTAGGTGGAATGACTGACAGGCCATATGCCACCCATTGCTGTACGTCTGTCATATACTCGCTGCAATACATCAGGGTAGCCTTTAATTTCATCTACCCATTAACTAAATATTTCAAGTACGTGTAGAAAAGCGAAAAATAGAAAAGCGAAAAATAGAAAATCGTAAAACAGAAAAGCGTAAAATAGGATGGTATAGCCTTCAATAATGTACATGTGCCGTTGTTGTAAACACTTGTCTAAACTAAACCATTTATATACATCTACAATTGCCACACGACTTAAACTTTTAAGTTACAACCCCTGTGCATGCTTTTTCTCTGAGAAGTTCCCTGATTATGATAAGATGTAAGACAGTTAACAAATTCAAAAATCTCTTGAATCACGCCAATTTTACCCTGAGCATCGGTTGATTTAGGAGGTATTTAAACAGAGAAGCGAAAAGTCCCTAACATCGGCCGTCTTATCCCAACAGCCATAACCGGCAACCTTATCCACACAATATTTACATACGAATTTGAGGGTGTAAAGTTGAGTCTAGAAGCTAACACTCGCGGATCTTGTGCTGTTCGAGGTATCAAACAATGATACACCCCATACACTGTATGTTGTTCTTGGTTTAAAAGGCTATTTTCGCCATATTTGGTCAAGGAATACTTGACCCTTATCACCAGCTCTCCTGGTCGTATTCATTGGGAGTTCTCGCAGCTCACGAGATTCTAGGCCAGGTCAGCGTGATTCGGATTGACAAAAAAAACCTCGGCACAATTAGTTTGTCGAGTGTATCACATAGATTTTTCTCATAAAATAATTTCAAGTTTCCTTCTATCAGTCTTAATCTGGTGGGAATCCACTTTCCACCCTGTATACTTGCCATAAGTTCGCCCCATACAATGGATATGATAAACCAAACCACAGTTCATACCTTACCATTAATAGATATTCCAGTTTGCGTATTTTTGTTGTATTGGCATTTTACCATATATTTGAAGCCAATCAATCAAAATAACAATGGAGATAAAATAATAATTTGAATTATAACTAATCGACCACAGAATGATTGTTTGTTTGTTTGATTGGTGTTTAACGTCGTACTCAAGGGTGTTTCACTTATATAACGACGGATTGTCCACTTCACATTCTACACAGCCTTATTACGGTGGAAAACCGAGATGAAACATCGTAAAAACCACCCCCGCGATTGCCGGAGCCACACCATGTGACTCGCTGATATACCTGATGGTCGAAAGTCGGACTCAAACCTGTGAACGGTAAATCGAAGCATGTTCAGTTCAGGAAGCGCAGTAGCTACCACTGAGCCACGGCCACGGGCCTGTAAACTTATTAAAAACACTGAACAAGGTAAATACGTCTTATTGACTCAGTCTAGATCTGTTGCAAACTCAAGAGCACAAACACCACCCACAACCCTACCACAACTCTTACACGACAACCTTTGTGATATCACACCTACTTTGTTAAACCACTATGAACACAACACCATGACGGCCAATCACGACCCATTGTCATTAACCCTCAAACTCCAGTTTATTACTTCAGACAAAACCACTTTTAAAATCCCATCTCCACCCGACTTGGACTGTCATGAGCCCTACACCACCATAGGCCTTCATGTCAGATAATATAAGTAGCGGAACATGTAGTGGAATCGATAGTAAAGCGAAATGTGTGCAATACATTGAGTACGTATTACAATCCGACACTATAAAAAAATTAGTTATTGCAACAATGGGATATTAGAAGATAACACCAACGAAAATGCTTATTTCCAAAAATAAGCATTTTCGTTGGTGTAATCTTCTAATATCCCATTGCTGCAATAACTAACTTTTTATAGTGAGTGATTGTAATACGTACTCAGTCTATTGCACACATTTCGAAGAAATTAAATTCAGCCATAACAGTGTTATGGTTGATTACAATATTTTATTTATTTTTCTTTTATTCCCATATTTCAATCTCGCAACTATGTTGATAAAAAGTCTGAATGGAATTCCTCAGTTTTCGTTTTAGTTATTATCATATCTTTGTGAAGAATAAAACGGAAAGTTAAGTGATGTTCTTAATTTGTCTGAAACACACTTTGTTGCAACGGAAAACTTTTAATAGTCAGAATTCTCGTTCTGCCTTTTATTATTTCATGAATAACATGTCAATTCTTTGGTCTTTGGTAATACATAAATATTTGCGTTAAAGAGGATATGTCATTGACTCGTAATCTTCATTGATGCATGTAATTCTTGTCTGAGATGCGGAGAATGTGGCTTGTTGTATGCAACGCTCTACAAATGATAAGACGACGAGCTGATCGGCATTACGGTTCAGTTGTTAGTCAACACTACCGACTTCAGACAGAGATCAGTACTAATGTTGGACCTTAGATCGATTAGACCATTAGCATTTACTCCTCACAATGATGAATTACTTGTAGTCCCTTCTATTTGTGGGTAGTTCGTGACAACCTACTAGGGAGTTCGTAGAGTACAACGGACTTTTAGTCTTGGATTTCTCATGATGCTGAAGAAACATAAAAGAGGTATAACAAGTTGGGAAAAGGAAATGTGCAATTTCAGGTAAAGGGATTGTGCACAGTAAAAAAAGGTAAATTCAAGACAGATTTATGGTTTTGTTAACTAGTATATATTGACAGTTTTGTTCACGGTTTATTGAAAATCTGTCTTTTCTACGCGTTTTTAATTTTACAATGCTGGGTATACACAATCTTCCGGGAACAAATTCTCTGAATTTGTGTCACGGTTGATCAATTCACACCTGAGTAAATTTTCGTTGTAAAGAATGCACTGGAAGACTCTACCTGTAGCTACGCCGCGTTCGCCACATCAGCCAATTAAAGATCTACACGTCTGGATATGCAGACATTTCATCCCTTGAATAATCTGTTATTGTTGGTAAGTTACGAATGGTTAGATTGATATTTGACCAGACATATGGTGTATTAATTATACAATTTCTGGATAACCACTTCTTGTTTTGTGATAGAACACAACGTTTCGATACATATGCCTGTAT
>JARFOD010153557.1:0-12368 GCA_031763545.1 Mopalia muscosa | reverse complement strand
CAATCAATCAATCAACCAATCAATCAATCAATCAATCAATCAATCAATCAATCAACAAACCAATTGAAGCCGTTAACTTTGATGGATAAAAGATAACCTGATATCTTTGTGATGACACTTATTTGTCTCTTATTTTCTCTCAAACTAATAACATCAGTTTATTATTGTTTTTGGATAACAATCCTGAACATCTCGGACCTTTTCGTGTGGTTTTCGTCACATCATTATCATATGACGTAATGCATACAACTTCAATATCCATACATATAACCTCACAACTATACCGAAAGAAAGTGTACCTAATCAGAAATGCATGGACAAGCAGGCATGTTCATGTTTATCAATTGTATGTTCCGTTCCACTTGAGAACACACGGATAGTGTATTGTGTTACAGATAAATGTAACAGTTCATCGACTTAGTCCGTCATACTATCAATACAGATAACAAACCGAAGTTCCTTTTCATGCAACCCCTTGTCAGCTTTGTTGTCGTTTTGAGTATCAGCGAACTGATTCAACTGTAAACGACTAAACGTACATAAAACAAACTGTGAATATACACTAACTTAGTGCTATCAGCTTGCTATTTGTGTTTGGACAGCAAAATGATTTAACGAAAAGCTCAAAAGTGTTATGGCCAAAATTGGTATGGTTGACAGATTTTGCGCTGGTGCCAACTAAAGCATGTTGACTCTTGTCTCTCTACAAAGGCCATAACATATAATTGTTCCGAGACACGACGTGTTACATACAATAAACGTGTTCCATTAGCATATAAGTCTGCACCCCTGTAGATTACAAGTCTAAAGGTGTAGATAATCTTCTGCAGGTCAATAAGCAATTCAAACCCTGTGGTGACAGGTCAGGTCACCAGTGGCCAGATAAAAAGGTCGATATATAGTGGTGATCCTGTCCATGTGTGGGCCATAGAGCCAGACTTCTATATTAGACCAGCATACCAAGATAACATGTGCGGAATACAGCGTAGGTTCGCTGATGAACATAGCAAAGCGTATATAGGCTAGATGTATTGACTTCGTTTGTCCTCGATGATATAAGACACACAACAATAGCTCCTGGCAATTCCGAACACAATTAAATGCGTTCAAATTAAATACGGTATTATGTGTGTTACCATGTTGACATCGATGTGTTAAACGGACGCTGGTGCGTAGCGTCCGACAGTGTCGTAGGGGCCTACATAAAAACTCATGTCTGAACAGCCGGCCGATATCAGCATAATATATGCAGGTTTGGTTCATTCATATATTGACTGGATTTGTTACAGATATAGCCAGAAAAGGGCACACATAACTCGTACATATGAAAATTCCTAGCAATATTCTTAAACAGTTGAATAACAGGGATAACTGTACACGGCGTGTTTTGTATGATCACTGACGTCATCGTGTCGATATCTGCTACAGCCAGCTGTCATTGTACAACCGGTAGAATGGAGTCTGACCTAATCTTCACATTCCGATTGATCGAGTACTTACCATTTTGATACCAGCCATCTTCGTCGCTTTCTGGGCTCTCCATTTTACTCTCTCAATCCCCCGTACGTCCTCACAGTAAGATATATACAGAGCTTTCCCGTCTATAACTCATTTCCGCACGATTTCTCCCATTGCCGTTACACACAAGCTGTATGCCCTCAGCATATAAACGTCAAATCGACGTGGCAGGGCCTGCGCCAGTAAGCTAGCTTTATGCTCTAACAGACAGCCTCTTTGGAAAGTAGGTCAATCACGTGACCAGTCTACTTTCCCTTTTGATATGCCAGGGTTATTTTCGGTTCCTGCTGAATTTATCCTGCCAAAGAAAAAGACGTGTACGCGTGGATATTGTGTAAATAATACAAATTATCGTCATTGCAGTGCTACTGTAACTCAGTATATACACCATACAAGAATGACATGTGGATAAATATTGTTACGTCGGTCCAAATTATTTACTTAGCGCTTTACTGAGTGATGACATTCACCAATATTTTTGTGACGTCTTGGACAGCGAGCTTGTTTAAATGTATGGGTTTTCACGAGTACCAACTCCAAAGTGATACGGTCTCCCAAAATTAACATCTCAGCGTATTCAAATATACAAAGGAAACCAGCGTACAAACACCCTTATTTTAATATTCAAAAAATTTAACCAGAGTAACACAGGGATGTGTTTTTTAAAAAATATTGTAACAGGACATCGTGCTTATTTGAGTTGCCACGAAAGATTTAAAAGAAAGAAAATGAAACAACAGCTGGTATCAGTGACCAGTCCGGCAGGTCATTGGTGTAACTTAGCATCCAACCAGTCCGACAGGTCATTGGTGTAACTTAGGATCAACCAGTCCGGCAGGTCATTGATGTAACTTAGCATCCAATCAAAAGAACATTGCGGGTCTACTCGAGTAATTTCTAATGAGAGAATTGCTGACAAATTAATAAATTGTTCGTCAGATGGCTACCAAAAAAAAACCCCAAAATACAAACTTTGGAAATTTGACTCAATCTCTTATTAACTGTTTGTTTATGGGAAACTGTACAGATTGACTCGCGTTATGTAATATATACACTATCATATCGTATTCTGTAATAACACTTTTCTCATAACGTTAATAATATGTACATTTGTTTTATTATCAGATGAGCTGCAAACATCTGTTAATAATTACCGAGTAATTAGCTTGCAGTAATTTGTTTTGTTTTGATAGCAATGGGATACCCCTCGCTGTTATGGCTTCACCACAGTGTGTTATGCTGATAAATATAGATTACAATTTATCAGTGTATACGATGGCACGCTTGTGTATGGATGGGAGGTTAGATTAAACCTATTTCTTTTAAAAATGAGCTTACAACAGTCAAAAATACATATAGTTGAAATATTTGTATTAAATTATATAAATAATATTTCATCTACATAGAAAACATTTATTCGGAAAAACAATTAAGGAGTAAGCAAATGCGAGTGACCGACTGTAGTCTATTGCAAAAAAAAAAACAACAACATGCAATATATATATTTTCACACTTCAATCTGATCCAAAATATATTGGCCATCTCTCGGTATTATGTTGTCGCTTATGTAGATCTGACCGAATCCTTCAGCAAACGGCGTTCGTTGGTTGGTCTAGAATCTCGACCACCAGGAGTCCTGGAAATGACAAGACGATGATTTAAACATACTCTCCGTGTTGCGGGCATTTTATTAGATAATCGAAACAGTGTTGTTTCGTGGAGCCAGAAGCGCCTGCATGCTGCCACGCTATTTTGTTTACAGTAGAATTATGCCAGTAGAAAAACAGTGAGAAAATAAGAGGCAGCTGGTCTGTGCTGGTCAGATTGACTTTTAATTTGTTTTATTTTTTATTTCCTTAAGCAAATCACATTTAATAGCATGATACACTCTTCAATGTAGATAAGTCTGCTATGTCACTAACTCTGCAATGTAGGTAAATCTGTTATGTCACTAACTCTGTAATGTAGGTAAATTTGTTATGTCACTAACTCTGTAATGTAGGTAAATCTGTTATGTCACTAACTCTGTCATGTAGGTAAATCTGTTATGTCACTAACCCTGTATTGTAGAAAATCTGCTATTTCGCTAACTCTGTATTGTAGGTAAATCTGTTATGTCACTAACTCTGCAATGTAGTTAAATGGGTTATGTCACTAACTCTGTAAGATAAGTAAATCTGCTATGTCACTAACTGCAATACAGTTAAATCTGCTATGTCACTAACTCTGCAATGTAGGTAAATGGGTTATGTCACTAACTCTGTATTGTAGGTAAATCTGCCATTTCACTTATACTGTGTAAAGTCAAAACGAGAAAATGATGAAAACAATTTTCACTTCACAACACATCGTCAGACAATTTCCATGCATGCATGAATGAGAGGAAACACACGATTAGAATGTCTTCAAGTGACATATCATAATGCACCAAGTGATTAAAAGGTCTGCAAGTTACATAGTATAACACACTATGTATTAAAAGATGATACGGACAGTGTGAACAGTTAGACTACATCCATTCCGGCTTTACTCCTGTTAATTTTGTCTGTTTGAATGAAGGCCCTTACAAAGTGTTTTTACTGTGACTTAAACTTCTGAATGAGAACAAAACTTGTTTAGATAAAAACTCTTATTTATTTCGTAGGAGACATTTCGATAGAAGTTTTAAAATCATTATCAAGCATTTTGATAACACAATCTCTTACAGCAGCATATATATACTAAGTAAAAAATTTCTTTGAACATTACAGACTTAACGGTATTTAAGTCAAGTACATGACTCTAACAATGGACCATAAACCAGCAAATTTACGTTCTCAATGTTCAACTGGAGTGGATTCGCGTACAGTGATTTACAGGTCTACAATATATTCCGGTAACTTAACATCATTATTAATTCCCATATATTGACAGTTACTTGCATTAAAAAATATTGAATTTGATAGCATACACAATTGCAAATACTAGTATACGATGTTTACTTTTCGTTTCTAATCGTGGGCTCCCAGATGACAAGAAATTTGGTAGGATTATCCTCCTGATGTTCTACGCTCAATATGAAGGTTGCATATTTTATTAAGGGGCTCACCTTTCATTAAATACTTGACTGATAGGGAAGAACATTAGTGAAGTCCAAACGGAGATTGCCTTATCAATTCGATCTTAATAACGTGCGCTGATTTGCATCTGACAGGCTGTATTTTACTTTTAGCCCTTTAAAACACACACCCTACATAATAAGGAGTTTGTTGTAAGAGAGAGAGAGAAAGGGATAGGGGTGCGTGCGTGTGTGTGTGTGTGTGGGGGGGGGGGGGGGGTGGGGGGGGGGGGGCTTGGATTTGGATATTGTTACAAATAAAAGATGTACACATTTGTTTCCCCGCCCCTTCAAAAGTAAGAGCGATAACGGATACCATAAAGTAGTGGTTCATTCAAACCTTTTTTCGTGGCTGTCCACCATGTTTGGAACAGTAATATAGTAACTCTTTAAACGAGTTCAAGCATCTACCGGAAGAACAAAGAGGTTTTCTCTTAGTTTTCTGTTAATTAAACAACAAATTCGTTATTTTCTAGGGGGTTCGTGTCCCCTCATAGATCAGAGAGTAACAGGGTGCTACCACGTAAACACCGGTATTAGGCCAAACTGATTTTACTGAATACGCTAGGTGATATTCACTACCATATGTGGATGTAATGTTTGTTGAAATTGTACAAGGCGGTCAATATGGAATCAATCAGCTGGTTCTGAAAACAATTATCTTAATTTGAATATCATTCTCACTTTTGTATGAGTCAAATTTACCACGAGTGATAAAGAAAGGTGAGAATTTTGCAATTATTGGACAGGTGACAGTATTTACCTGTAGCTCGTTGGGATAAGTGGTCATATCTGTTTTTCATTAGCTTATCCTAGCTATAGCTGTCATTGTTGCCGTGGTTACATAAAGCTGTAAATCAGTGGCCTATGGGGACTAAATTAGAAGAACAAGGCAGGTAGCATCGGATGTTTACAGCTTCTTGTAACAATATTGGTCACGTTTAAAGGCGTATACCAACAGAGTTTTTATTGCAATGATTATACCGCAGAGGACTGTTGATTTAACATGGTTGACAAACTGGCGCTTTTCAAGTTACCTTGGTTGATTGAGGTGTAGCCAAATCGTAATTATAGCATTGTTTAAATCTTGAAAGAGTTTGTTTGATCAATCAGCTATATACATATGTATTATGGTTCTGTGATGTAAACTTTATATTTCGCTGAACCAAGGAAGGTGCTTTGACTTTTGGCCGGTGTGAGTTAAATACTATTTGTGGAACATGTTTTTAACAGAAAATATGTCAAGTTTTGGAAACGAGACTGATTTTCTAACGCCCCTACTTCGTTCAGAACTGGAAGGTTATATCTGTGGAAGTTTCTTGACGCTTGTCTGTACATTTACGGTATCAGGAAATGGTATCGTTATTCTAGTGTTGTTAAAGTCTTGGCACAACACTTTGAATAAGCCGGGTAATTACCTCGTACTTCATTTAGCTCTCGCAGACGCCCTCAACGGCTTACTGACTATGCCTCTGGGATGTACCTCCTTCTTCTCAAGGGTGTGGCTGTTCGGGGACACTATGTGTAAGGTGTCGGCATTTCTTCTGATTTTCTTCACAACTGCATCTAATAGTTTCCTCGGCATGATTTCCCTTAACCGATATTACCGGGTTCGTTATCCCAGCTTTAGAGGAACTCTTCTCAGACGCCGGGCTTTCCTCATGACGATGATGTGCTGGTTGTTAGGCTTGATCTCCGCTATGGCGTCGGCTATTGACTGGGGAACAATTACCTTCATACCTGGACTGGATATTATCTGTCTTATACGTTGGCAAACTTCACCCAAAGGTCTTGTAAATATGGTATTTGTCGGTGCTCTCCTGTTCATCTTGCCATTTGGAGTGATGGCCGTGACGTACATCAGAATATACCGCCTTGTGCGTTCCAGACGAACTAAAGTGGAGGCACAACCCAGGACAAGCATATCGGAGCAGGTCGCCAGAACAAGACCAAGTACGATCTTTCAACAAGTCATGTGAGTCCAGGTTTATTTTCAATTTATTTTCGTTGTTTTACATTCATTCAGGTTCGGACTAAATATGGAGCATCCATGCCATGGAACTTCTGTTTACACGACTATTATGACGATTACTATAGGACATCTAGTTCGATGGAATTTAGACATTCGGCTATAGTTGGCCTCGTTAAGACAACTATCCAAATTGTAACAAGAAACCAAAAACGGTACTCTCGATTAAGCGTTCTTTAGGAGCAGATTTAATTTTTAGTTATATTTTTTTTTATCATAGACATTTAATTAACAGAACTCATCAAGCATTTGTAACTTCTACATAGGTAAATGGACACAGTTCTACCTAATCGATTTGTGTGAAATTTTAATAATAATACAGACGACCAACAATTGTAGACAACCTTTAAAAAATAATTACATTCCTCAGAATAATAAAGAAGCCAAACTAAAATTAAACCACCATTGGAAACATCAACAAACATCAGATTGCGGTATTATGTCGTAACCCAAATAATAAGTGTAACCAACACTGACCAATCAGCATGTCATATAGGCCCAACTGATTCAAATAGAAATGTTCTCGTCGAGTATCACTAAGAAAAGAAATTAAAAGAAAGGTTTCAAACTCCATTGTTGATGGTCATTGTGATATTGAGGTGCTCATGTCAAGTAGCCTCGAAAGGCACAGACACTATATTATGCTTTTAGCTTCAATTTCACTTTAGATCTGACAAAATCTCTGACAGTTTTAAGTACGCCGGCCAAATATTTGGGGTTCAAGTCGAAACCTATGAATTTACTTATATACGACTTCTATTAAGACTGGACTCTCAGGTGGCAATGAATGTTGTCACGTACCGCAGGTTGTACAGCAGATGTCACGAAACAGTGCCGTGAAATCGTTTATCATCCTGAAACTAAATATGATAGATTGGCAATGTCTGTGGTGTTTGGAAAACCAAGTTGAGACCGACGAATGTAAGAAGAAATCCAATAGCAATAAGAATTTCACAGAAGACAACGGAGCTATCACCACCATTGAGGAATAAACATGAACGATTGTTTTGTTTTCTACGAAGCAAACAGTCTGACAGCTTTAGGTTATTGTCCTTTAGATTTGGCTAAACAGTTAGTGGTACTGAATATTTTGTCGTAAAGCTGCTTTATTCCATCCGAGCAAACGTTGCATCAAGTTACAGCTACATATTATACTTTATAAAATAAATATTGTTCCTATAACCATAAAACATTGGGGGTAACCCTGAAACCGCTATTTAATCGCAATTATATTCTCTTTTTTATTTACCTTTTCAGAGCAAGCAGTACCGAGTCAAGGACGGCGGCCACCCAGTCTATCGTTCTGGGAATTTTTACCATTTGTTGGCACCCCGTCGTTGTTGTTCACATATTGAGGACATTTAGAGGGGAGATTGTGTCAGGGACTGTTCAGTCTGTGGCCATAATGTTGATGTATCTTAGTCCAGCAATCAATCCGCTTGTCTACTCCCTAAGGAACCAATCATTCAGGGCAGAAATCGCGGACTTATTTAACAGACGAATAATCCATGATGGCGGAGAGACATCCTGACTTTACCCATAGCCTACTATCTAATTTACAACAGACAGGGGGTTTCATGACTTATGTATTATTGAACAAGGAATCTATGATGAGCAATTTTCATAGTATATAAATTACATAATAAATTTAAGGAGAAAACTGCGGATCGATGTTGTGACACGGTATCCCCAACGGCTTAACTAATCTTACCAGTAGACTTGCATAATTAACGAAGAAAAACAAGTGTGGCGTTTAATGATTGTCATGCCGGGTCCCTCGGAACTCCTTGATTGCCTTGCGGGGTCCCTCGGAGCTTAAGTATCATGCGGGGTCCTTAATCGTCATGCCGAGTCCATCGGAACTTGATTGTCATGCGGGATCCATCGTCTCCTTGATTGTCATGCGGGATCCATCGGAACTCTTGGAATATATTGCGCACTTTATCTCTGACATTGTGTAGAGTTCAAATCTACCATTTGTTTTGGGTTTCATATCATACTGTACCCCTAAATAAATTTGCGCATTCCACGGCCAAATGAAATTAGCTAAGTCTGTAGAATATCGTGTATACGCTGTTAAATAGGCTTCTAGTGAACAAACTTTAATTGGAAATCAATAAATATTTTCGCTTCCCTGACGAGAAAGAAACGAGAAGCGTATTGCTCGCGTAACAAAACACAGTGCCGGTTGAAATAGAATATGTATTGAAGTAAAATATGATAGAAAAGTAAAAATAATTAGTTTTAATTCCAGTTTATATCTACAAAATAATATTGACCTAACAAATCATTACGTAAACATTTGAACATTTCCAAACATTCGAACTGTTGTCGTGATGAGCGTTAAACTATTTTAGTCCATGGTCACAAAAGTTTGGACTTGATCGAAAGACAGATGGAAAACGAGAGAAACGTTAAATCTCCTGTCATAAATTGTATATTACACGGTATGCCATAGGTTCAGTATTGTAACTGATATGACCTGGGATCGCCATTTGCAAGTTGTAAAACTCAATGGTTGAGTTCTATCAATGAACAGAAAGTGACCAATCAGAGCGCAAGAAAGCTATACCATACACGTGGAGATATGAAACAAATTTCATAGGACTGCATTACACTGAAATTGACTCATATCGTATGGCAGAGTAATTATCATATTTAAATCTATTCTTCGTCTACTCTTACATCCTTTCACTTTTGTGAAAAAGAATTGCTCATAAGTAAAATAAAAGCAGGGCTAATTCGACATAAGTAAGATGAAGGAATAGAAGTGATAAAACGGCACCAGGTCCCTTTTGCCTTTAAAATGAGAACCGATCGAAACCTCGATCTTGCCTTTTTTCCTTTCTCCAGAAACAAACTTTTGAAGGTTAAAGCAAGAAAAGCTGAACAACATTCTCATCAAGTGCCGCCGAATCTTATCTTTTATTTGCACATATGAAAAGCTTGGGTTGTAAATTGTGCAATAGACACATTGGAGATGAGTATTGTTACTTGTCGCTTTTTGCCTATGTATTGTTCTGTTAAACCCAGTTTTTAAAAAAAAATACGTATGGCCAGAGTTGAAAATAAACTAACAAACAATTGCCGAATAATTGCGTTGCAGCTTCCAGTTTTAACAATTTTATGACTTAATTAAAAGCGATATCACACAAACAAAAAGAAAAATTATGGTTTATCATGGAAACGAGAACAGAAAACTGCATTATAAAGCCCCAAACTAGCCCTAAAGTGTTAGCTTGGTGCAAGGGTATAGAAACAATTATTTACTGAGACCTAAATTTTGTAGATAGTCGTACAATCTCGGTTGCATTCGTCTTTCGTTTCAGTCATATCATTATGTCTTAAACTTCCTAGGTCGTCATATAAGTGAAATACCCGTGAGTACGACGTTAACCACCAATCAAACAAATAATCCTCCTCGGCCATTTAGTGTTTATGTCTGAAGGCTATTCTATTGATATTCTGAGGTTATTGTGATGATATGATGACGCCATTTGAGCTACATTGTTATTAAATTACTTACAGGGGACACAATTTGTATTAGTTGCAACAATTCATACATGAAAAAGGAACATTGTTTTGTTTCAATGTGGTTTAATCCGAGAAACGGGCTAGTGTGTGGGTTTTTAAAATACAAATCCACAGGGAACTAACTTTGATTGATTTCCACGCATGCGCACAAAACATCCGGCGGTTAACATTACACGTTTTCGTGTAATGTCATTGGTTCCAATTCACATCCGAGTTAACTGTACCAGTACGGAAAGTGTCAATGGTTGTTCCAACATGACCATTATACAGATTGCGAAAAAACGGAACCTCGAAAGCCCACGTATAGCCTGTCGTATCAAACTGTAGCCGGTGTTTGTCTAGGATTCAAATGTGTAAAGGTGACGCATTTCCGTTAATCATGCCACTCGGTATTCATATACACGGCAGCAATATTTATGGGAAAATGGAATCTGCACGGATGACAATTAATGGTATGATTTCTAGGCAAAGTGCTTTGTCAGGCTTGTTGTTTCCTTTTATGTCAAATCTTGGATTAAAAAAAGGAGTGGAATGCCGTTAGATTATTTTTGTTGGCCTTCTTGATGTAAATGCGATTGTTGCCTTCGCAGTTCTAGTAACGCTTGATTAATAGCTAGTCTTGAGCTTTAATAAGGCTATTTTCCTTTTCTTGATATCGTAGTATTGCCCAGTTTAAAATATAATCAATTCTCTTTACTACATCGATACATTGACATAAGATTCCACCGGGCCATCTTGTTTTGTACTTCTTTTATTTGCTGATCTGTGACAAATGTGAAGCCACAAAACACAATCATCACGTCACGTTTGTGACAAGGATATAAAATCTAAGTCCAATCAAATCGGACCGGTTACATCAACCATTAAAAGAAGAAAATCAATAAAATTCATTTTCTTTATTACTTAAATATCCTCTTAAACCCCTCGTCCAAACATGTGGACAAACACTTGTTTGTTATCAATTGCCCAGTTAATCATTATCGATTTGTAAATTGAAATTCCAACTCAATGTTCACCTCTGTGGACAAACACCCGAACTCACAATATACCCAAAAGAAGATACCATATTGAATGGTCTTACTATCTACCAAAGATCATTACCCTGGGAGGATATGTCTATCCCAGCACACGTTTTCATATTAATATTCAGTTATATTTAACAATATGGAGATAAAATATTTATTATATTTCGTATTAAAGCTTTGACAAATGTTTTATTTGTTTGTTTCGGGGTTAGCGTCGTACTCAAGGGTATTTCACTTATATGAGGTGCCAGCCCAATGGGTGAAGGAAACCACTCTTGACACCACTGGCAACAAACAAAGACAGGACGGGACAAATACGGGATGACAACAACAGGCACACAGACTGTTTCCCTTTAGCTATGAGAGCACCAGGGCAACATGAAGCTCCCTCCAACCACCCGCTTGACAAATACTAAAGTAAACAACTACGAAACAAAAATATTACATAAATATTTCAACTTAAAAAGAATCAGTTCGATAGTCTCTCTATTGCATATATTTATTATCAAGAAAAAAGGTTATATTTGCCTCCACCTGGGTTCGAACTTGGAACTCTAACTATTATTGTATATGTATAAACAATAATACCCAATTTTCTTGCTTTACAATAAGAATATATGTTCCCACTTGCTAAGGCGTTTTATATTTATATATTTTAAAAAATGAAGAGAGAAATATTTGGTTGCCTCCACCGGGATTCGAACCCGGTACCTTTGGGTTACAGGCCAACACTCTACTGACTTTTTATATTTATAGATATATATATACAAGTTATATGCATTGTATGCAAAAAACAATGGATTTCATTTTCTTTATTATTAAATATGTTAATTCCAGCATATGTTTTCCCTTAGAATATTCAGGTATATCTGACAAAATAGAGATACACTATTTACATTCTCTGTTGACTTGTTTAACAATCCAAGTTGTACACATCTAAACTAGGGAACTATCCGAAGTGTGATCTTGTGAAGTGTGAACTATATGACATGTACTCCATGTCTGAACATCCTCGGCCATTTCCCTGCCGTAAATAACTGTACCGGTACGGAATGTGTCGAATGATGTTCTTGCATGACATGTACCCTTCATGTCTCAACATCCTCGGCCATTTCCGTACCTTAAATAACCTCTCACGTAATGCTGTTCATTTCAAGGGAGGTAA
>JARFOD010153556.1:0-26319 GCA_031763545.1 Mopalia muscosa | reverse complement strand
GACGGTTCACCATTACTTGTATATACGTTGGATTTTGAGGAGTATACTCCCTTCCACATTGGTTGACTACTTGGTGTGGCATTAACCACACGGAAGACGGTTCACCATTACTTGTATACGTTGGACTCTGAGGACTATACTTCGTTCCACATTGGTAGACTACTTGGTGCGGCCTTAACCACATTGAAGACGGTTTACCATTACTTGTATATTTGGACAAGGAGGACTATACTTCGTTCCACATTGGTTGACTACTTAAAATTGGTGCGGCCTTAACCACACGGAAGACGGTTCACCATTACTGTATACGTTGGACATGAAGGACTATACTTCGTTCCACATTGGTTGACTACTTGGTGCGGCCTTAACCACACGGAAGACGGTTCACCATTACTTGTATATACGTTGGACTTTGAGGAGTATACTTCGTTCCACATTGGTTGACTACTTGGTGTGGCATTAACCACACGGAAGACGGTTCACCATTACTTGTATACGTTGGAGTCTGATGACTATCGTTCCACATTGGTTGACTACGTGTCCGTGTCGACACCTGGGATTTGATAAAGAATGCTTTTGCCAACAATGAATTACTGTGTATATCAAGTCCGATGTGAACAGGAAAACCCAACACAAGCAAAGAATTTTCAAAGAACTGACATGGGTTTTTTCAAATTGATTGTTCCAGTAAACTGTAGTTTTCAAAAGAGTTTGGTTATAGTTTAAATGATACACACCCACCGAATCACCCATCCATATGACCAGTAAGTGAGTCAAACAACCAACCAACAAACCAATTATCCAATCAATCCTTTAATAAACAAAACCACCATCTTACCAATTGTGCAATCAGCCGACCAATCCTGTATGCGCAAGCCTGTATGAACGGCTCACTTTAGATAAGATGAATTCTAGAGCGCTAGCAAGGGTAATAATAAGACGTGAAGAATATTTCATTTAGAATAGAGATAACAGTGTATCTGTAAAAGAATGGCATTTATCTACATATCTATAAAGATTGCATTTATTTTATTTATCACAAATTTCCAACAGGGCTTTTCCACATTAAATTAAAATATGTATATATATATATTTTTAATGAAACGGAAGAAAACTTTGCCTGGCTCCACCGAGATTTGAACCCGATTATCTGCTTGCAGGGCCGCTCTAACCATTTGATATACCGAGGCTGACAATAGAACGACTATTGTCTGTATGGAAAGCAATGACACCCTTAATATAACAATATATAAATATAACAATATAAATATATGGCTCTAATGGAACCCGATTTATCAGGTTCTTCAGTCATGGCTCTGGTGAAACCCTTTATCATTCCGTGTGGAATTCTCATAGCAACTGTTCCAAGTATTTCTCCCTTTCTTAATATATCCAAGACCCGTGTCGTCGTAATGGTTCCATATAGATGGACCCATCATTTGTAAAGAACCCTCAAAGAACCATTTTCTCTAAGAGTGTAGGAATCTATTGGCTTATCAATATGCTAAACACTGTCCAAGTTAAACCACTGGATGTGTTGCAGTACAATTATCAAACTATTTTTCCTTTTATAGTATATTTTGTTCCGATGGTTTCCAAGTGAGCACAAGTACATATCAATCCACAGTATTCGTGATTTCCAACAATATTACTAACCATATACACCTACTACATATATTGACTATAATTGGCCTCCTTATTTCAGGTCTAACACAGTTCCTATATTCTTATACAGTTCCTTATAGTCATTACGTTTGTATATTTTATGAATGTCAAAAAAAGAAACGCAATGATGTTCAGTTTATTCTTTTTTCGTTCATCTGAGTTTGACTGAATAATTTATAAATGTGTGTTCAACCATGCAGCGGCACAGCATGAAACTCTTGATTTAAGGTATAAAACTATCCAAAGGATCTTAACTCTATTCAAGTTAAGTTAACATGTGATAAAAGTGTTTTTTATTTAATTTCTTTTAAACAACAAATTGTCTGGTTGCTGTGTAATCTTGTATTATATCGACTATTTGCTGAAGTAAACCCAGGCTGTTACACAGATTCCTCAATTACTGACGCATTGGACCAATAAAATATTTACAAGAAGAAAATGAACAAAGACTAAATTCGAAGAAGACATGCTATTGAAAACATAAATCACTTTATTTTTTGCAGCCCAGAAACGAACACTTCGATTGTCCGGGAATGTCTATAAGTCGATGCTCGTAACGCACAACGAATCTCATGTGCAACTTGGTATAACATATAGATGAACCGAGCTGAAAAGGATCGCTGACTGTACCCGAGGTATTCACATGTTTTCAAGCTGAAGCAATATATCATTAAATAATCCCAATTTTACGCAATAAAAAAATATGAAGACATGAAATTCGTCTAACGTACATAATATTAAAAAAGGATTAAATATACTTTACATTGCCAATATAAGATAAAAGAAATTTGCACGCCATTGGTATACAGATACATTATTTGAATGCTAAAATATTTAGCTCTGAAATCGCATTATTGCATTTAAACACTTCATATTTTCTGACAGAGCATTGGATTCTGTGGATCTACTTTAATATTTAATATTTGATAGCGATATATATTCTGGGACGCATACAAGGGTTTTAAGTAACTTTAATAAGTTTTAGATATTTTTAGGTAAAATGCCATGTACACATTTAATCAATAAGCTTGTTAGTTAAAAAGTAACTTGAATTACACGTTTAGCGAGAGAAGTTTAGGTTACATGTCGAGAATGGATATTATTGACTATCCGTCGAGAATTAAGCGCATGGCGCGGTGTTGCGACTGTCCATAGTCATAATATCACTGGTGACAGGTTAAAGCCCTATGCACTTATCGGTGTTTAGTTTTGCAATGTCTTTGAAATATCTACTAATGGATGTTGATTGGTCGGTTGTTACCTGATGCCCTCTGCAATTATAATGTCAGCTATTTGTTGTTGTATCTTTACTAAAAGTTTGTACTTTATTGTATTGCATGTTATGCGTCGTGTTTTTGTCTTCAATGGTATTATAAGGGTTTCTTTCACTCAACGAACTGTTACGCCGATAGATGAGCAAAATAACCTTAAGCATAACACATAAAAGCAGTCAAGTAAATAAATTTCACGTATATCAACCCTTTATATTTATGCTTGTATCGGCAATGTGACAGGATACTTCGTTGCGAATGTTTATAGCTCCCACTTTAAAGCCTTGCTTCCAAAATCGATGGGATTTTAGCTGCACTCTATGATTGCAGCATGCTATTTTCAGCGACTAGCAGGCACCTCGGTTGATCTCATCTTGTTCTGCCTTTTCAACGTGGCATGTTCCTTACACTCCCGATGACCCTTTTAATCGGTTAATTTTACATCGATGTGAAAAACTTAGGCACCGAACTTGCAGCAACACAATGTTCAAAGACCCCTGCACGCTCGGTTGTGTGTCCCATACATTCCCCTAAATTGATTGCGGCGTTAAAGTCTCAAACTTAAGGAAGCTTTAAGAAACATGGTTAATAATAACGGGTTATCGTAACACTTGCCTGGATAGAAAAGCTTTTTCTAAATTCTAAAAATATAAATAAATTTAGAAAAAAAAAAACCCAGCAACAACGCCTCATTAACAAGATTAGCGGTATTCCTGTATTTCTTCGTCGGCTACATTTTTGTGTATACAAATCATATTTCTTGTGTATCAAGCCACCTCGCTTTATTCATTGCTTCCTTAATTGACATCCATCCCTGGTCGCCATGATAACGTCATGTTTGACACGACAGCATGGGTTTTCTTTTTTCCTCGCAATCTATGGATTTAATTTACTTAATCGAGGGCTATTATTAATGTAACAGAAGTGGCATTGCGTAAAAACGATTCGTGTAAATAAATCCTTTGTTAATTAGTACAAGAGGCATTCTAATACACGTGACGCCCAAAGGGGCACACCCAGCCGATTGGCGCCGAATCGATCTGATGTTGGCTAATAAGGAAGGAAGACGGCTTGTGTAATGTGATAGTAATAAGCAAACTTTGGTTAATTATGAAATTTAAATGTTTGATGATTGCCTGAGGGAGCTTCGTGTTAGGTTAATACAGTGTGTGAAGAACTGAAAAAATTATGAAGTAAAAACGCGCGGTCCCTCCAAGTCGTCTGATCGAGCTGCAGTAATAAAGACTGATACCGGACATATAACTGGTCACTGTTACTAATATATTAGCATGTTTCTTAGTTTAGGCTGTTTCTGTTTAAGATATTGGGATTACAGTGAGCACAGACCCTTACCAGTTGGTGTAATTCTTACATTGTCAATGCTGTTTAGGTCAACCATTTCGGATTGTTTACAGGTTATTTTTTACTTTGGGAATGCTCTTGTTATTTAACAAAGCGCCGCCAAATCACTGGGATCAGTATATCATTGCTTCGTAAAAGTATTGCGAGTCCGTCATATCACTAAAATGAAAATTCCCTTTTTAGAATGACTGGAAATTGTGTGTTTGATATAGAAATGATAGTGTGCATTCTGAAAGTGCTTTTTGTGTGTTATGGTATGTCTGATCATTGTACCATAATCCGTTTTTATAGCAGTGGAATGACATATATTGCGTAAAGTATAGCCACATTATGGCCTTCTTTTTCTTGTGTTTTGAAAATTAAATTAAGGTTAAAAGAAAAGTTATATAAAAGGAAAGCCCAAATAAACAGAACCAACAAGCGCCTCTTGGGATCGTCAAATGACATGTGTAGTATAAATTGGCAACTATAAACAATTTACATACCCTATCCATGACAACCTTCGCGAAATTTCAGTGCCATTTGCATCAGCTGTTAACCCAAAGTAAAGTGACATTGTGTCTACTTTAAACTATGCTTACGTGACTTTAATGAAAGAGAATGCTTTCTCCATATTGTATGACCTTTACGCTCACATGGACGAAATGAAAGGGGTCGGTTTTAATGAAAAGAAAAGTAAACAGTCAATGTTTTCGTTCAATAAGTTTTTATCAGAAACAATAACGGAAACGCATTTTCGATTATTATAGCCGCGGTAGTAAAAGACACTATCTGAGAAACATGCTTACACGCTTTAGGTTCGTGAGAGAATAGCAAAACCCATGTGTCTATCGTTACATTTAGAATGGAAAAAGCGATTCGGGGCTTTCTCTGCGGCTCCTTGTGAATCGATTGTGATCATCGATTAAGTGAATTAAACGTGACTAACAGCGGTTTCCGAGCATAGTTCGGGGCGAACAAGGAAAAACTCGCTGTGAAAAAACAGAGCTTGTTTTTCAGGTAAATGATCCTGTCCAGGTAGCAATTTAACAGAAATGTAAACGTATGTGTCTGGACTAGAACATTGCCACGCCCTCCACATCTATGGGTTTGGCAAGCCTGAAGCTATCAGGGTTTCACTGAATGATATTTACCCACACATAGTATTTCACTGTTCCATTAATAGTACAATCGACCTTAATTAATTCAAATTAAATTATATATAATTCATACACATATAAATACCAGCGTGTAAAAAAGATGATTTTCTAACCATGAGCATAGCAATGTACCAGTAACACTTAGATACCGGTATGGCCTGGACTGTTATATCGCCTGTGTTGTATGTCAGTATTATACGATATGCCACATTATTTGTTTCAGTGGCAGACATGGACTTTTAAGGAGCAATTGCCAGAATTTATTGCATCCACAAAAACAGACTTTGGATGACCTATCTCTTTACCTTTCTTGGATGACGCAAAACCAGAATTACTCGGTAAAATTGTTAGGACTGATACATTGATGGGAAAGATTTTGTTGTAGTTGAACACCACCAACTTCCCCATTGGACTGACACACCGTCAAATGAGTGAAATAATTTGAAATGCGTCGTTAAGCCCTTATCAAAAAACAACTACGTCCAGAATACTTGAACAATCCTTCCTTCAATGGGTGTCAGCCAGGACGACTTTACAGTATTTTCGTTATTTTGGGATAACACTTTCTTAGTTTGTACAGATTCTAGTTCAGACAATTTTGTAGGTTGAAACCCGTCCGGGAATCGAACCCACGATCCTCAGAGTTAGGCACCGAATCGCCAGCAGTAAATGCCGGTCACCCAGACTTTACGACAACGTGCCTTCTATCATAGTTACAATAAAATATTTACGATCACGCACAGTCTCGTTACATGCGCAATTATAATTCATATAAATGTTTATCTTTATTTCTCTGCGTATTCATAAAACATTAATAAATGATGAGGAAATAAACAGAGAAAAACCTGAAATAGCGTGTCACAAAGCATAAAGTATTCAAAAAATGACTACAATGCATCATAATATCTTCAGATTTATTATCATTGTGTATTTTTTCTTCAAAGGACACGCTAAAAGGTTTATTATAGTTAAAAAATAAATATCATATTAACAATACAAACACCTATGGTTATAATGTTGTTCGGAAATGTTATGGATAAACACACAAATTCAAATTTAACCATTATCAATTTAGCATTCGTGTTGTTTAATCTTACACTACATGGTACGATTTGAGCACGACTAACAGCTCTCTAAACCTATATAACTACGAGTTGGCAGCCTGGTATTATATCAGATTCAGTTGCTTGCTTTAGACAAAAAACAAAACAAAACACGACCCCATTGTTTAATAAAGAAGTTATACGATAACGTAACGTGCTTTATGTAATTCTCTACTCAACGTTTAGAATACTATGTTGGTGTTTTAGCACTTATATATATGTAGGCTGATTTATTCATAACCCTTGCTAAATCTCGTGTTAGCTACATTTTTTAACACTATTTTATACACCATATTTATGGTCAGTACCTTCTCTCGAGATGTCTGTAGGTTACCCATAACACAACTCGAGATTAAGGTTTATTTAGAAACTTGTCTCTGGGAGTTATCTACAAGATGATTTTTCGATTTTAATTGATCTACATCCCTGTGCCAGTGTGATTGCTTTTAGAAGTATAACAAGATATTGACTGTCGGTATAGAGTGTTGGGTCTGTAACCCAAAGGTCCCGGGTTCGAAACCTAGTGGAGCCTAGAACATTTTTTTCTCTCCATTTTTTCAAAATATTGATATTCCAGAACAAGACTTTCGGATTTATTCTTGCAAAAAACAATTGTGGGTAATATCTAGATCAAAAAGATGCTAATTTAGCGTCCAAGTGATCGCCCTTTATGTAGAGAGAAAACCGGCGACTTCGCGCGGTCAAAATTAAGCTGCATAAATACTTGCGAGCTTTACCAGCACTATGGTCGGCCATGATATATGTATGAATATCTATCAAACTCGTATATTTTGTTCACCGGAAGCCTGTTTACCAGCGTTTGCACATATTTCCCCACAAATAAATATACCTAGCAAATTTCATATGGTTTTAGAACTCTCAAATTCATTTTGGAAAACCTTCATGTTTTGGCCCAAAGCAGGCGAAAGCCGTGATATCTCCACATAATGCAAAGGAAAGCTGTGATATCTCTACATAACGCAGAGGAAAGCTGTGATATCTCTACATAACGCTGAGGAAAGCTGTGATATCTCTACATAACGCAGAGGAAAGCTGTGATATCTATATAACGCAGTGGAAACCTGTGATATCTCTATACATAACGCTGAGCAAAACTGTGATATCTCTACATAACGCAGAGGAAAGCTGTGATATCAATACATAACACCGAGGAAAGCTGTGATATCTCTACATAGCGCAGAGGAAACTGTGATATCGCTACATAACAACGAGGAAAGCTGTGATATATCTACATAACGCAGAGGAAAGCTGTGATATATCTACATAACGCTGAGAAAAGCTGTGATATATCTACATAACGCTGAGGAAAGCTGTGATGTATCTACATAAAATAGAGGAAAGCTATGATATCTCTACATAACGCTGACTATTTTTATCACTTTACCGAGATGATGTGCTCGGTACATCCGAGTGAAACCAGTCTACTGCAAAGTAAGCAGAGATTTGAAACAATCAGTCGACAGGATAAAACGGCGTAAAAAGCGCCAAAAGGGATATACTAGACATTTTCTGTACATTTTGTGTGTGAAGGTTGCCTAAATTGGATGCGAACTAATCAAATCCCAATCTTATTTGCCACCGAAGGATTTATGGGGATACTGAAAAGTTATTTTACGAACTGTCATGCAGGACTTCAAAGACATTGGCAACACGTATCCATTGCGGCTAGAATTTCTGGTCAGTGAGCCGAAAAAGTTTGCTTCCAGAAAATCGAATCAGAAATTGTATTCATATTTGTCGGGTGTCTTTTGATGATTTTACGCTTTTCATCAATGAGCACGACACCGCTCCCTTATTTCCCAGTGTCTCCTGTCCACAGTGATGAAATCTAGGGACGATCATAAATATTTATGGCTTTGGCTTCGATGATAAAGTAACAACAGGGTGATTGCTCTCTTTGATGTAAGTCTTGCGGAAAGTAACGCTTCTTTGCGGCGGAAAATCACAACGGTGTGGTCCCATGATATCATTAATGCCCCGCCTGATAAATCGGGTAATTACATTCGGGAAGATTAAATAAAAAACGAATTTGATACTGTGATTGAGAAAATAAAAGTTATTTTTCTCTCATTCTGACATATGGTTGATAAAATGTTTCATTCTCCGGAAAACTTTGTACATTGAAGAATGGGATTCACGGAATTTCGCATTTTTGTGATGGATTTATTCTAATTGATATCAGCACCCGTCGGACTTCTTATCCTGTAAGATATTTTTTTTCCAACTTTTGGCCTGGAAAATGACAAGGAACTAACTAGACTCACTGTTCATAGTGTAGAATACAGTATATATAGTATGCCGTTATGACACACCATTATCCACACAGCTCTTCAATAAAGAATTCTGACGCCTTTTTTTATTATTATTATATTATATACAATTTAAACATAGTAGTTCGGAGAAAAAAAATCGCCCTCCCCCTTCACACACACACATCAACCAAAAACCAATCAATCAACCAAGCAATCCGTATGCTAGTCGGCCGGACCCTCAGTCAACAGCAGCAGTATGGAAATACAATAAATAAATCAGTCAGTCACTTTAAGAATTTCGTTTAGTCTGCCTTATGATCTCAAAATAAATTTGACACAAATCGTATTTGTATCTTGTTAACTGTTCTTTTATCAATGCATCAATATGAGATCATTGATAGTTATTTATTAAAAAAAAAAAAATACAAATTGCAATGTTCGCTCCGTTGATTAAGAAAAGCGGCTATATAACGATCTGGTATTGATAACAAATAAACTCAAAGGCAGGTGTTAAGTTATATACTTAGCGCATACTTACCTTAATATATTACGGTATATAACTCTTAGTTAATATAGAATACTTCAGGCAGCTGTGACAATGTTGAAGAAATAGACTGAATTAATTGAGCGCTTGGTCGTCAACTCAAGCTTGAATACAAAAAGTATCAACTATATATGTCAGAATAGAATTAAACGGGATATAAATCAACGTAATAGTATAATGCCGTATATATTCGGTTCCTCTGCTTTGTGACAAAGATCTGTGTAATGTATTTTCTTAGCTTCATACCAACTGTAAGCCGGAAAGAAAACGACATATATTTCCAAAATGCTCTTGAAAAAACAATTAATGATGAGGCACAACATGTTTTTTATACAGGTCTGGCATTCCACATAACCAAATTTGATAAATTCGGTATCGGTTCTTTGAAACAGGGTTGTTCCGCTGTACATTCAAAGAGTGTATGTCAGCACACCTACCTTATTGCGCGAGGAATACATTTGATGACATATTGGAATAGTTTCTTTAACCACCCACTAGATAATGACTCAACCGCTTGTACAATAATATGTCTACTTCTAAATAATCCAGGGTGTATTTTAAAGTGTCTATTTTCCAAGCTGTGCGGCGCTTTCATACTTTTTTTAAATTTTGTTTGAAAACATCATTGGAAACGAGTTCAAAGGAAAGGCATCTTGGCATCAAAAATACACAAAGGGGTATAACTATGTAGGTTCGAATTTATTCAACAATCTGAATTCTAGTAATGAATTCATCTGGAATACATGTGCTATACTTAGATTGTCTGAAATCGCTATCAAAACAAGGAAACAATCTGAATTCTAGTAATAACTTCATCTGGAATACATGTGCTATATACTTATATTGCCACCATTGCCTGAAATCGCTATCTATACAAGGAAACTTAAAATGAACTTGTCCTTAATATACCAGAAAGCTAGTTTGTTATCATCAACATCAAAGCCTTCAAACTGCTCACCGACATGCTATTAATGGGTACAAAAAAACCGACTCACTTTGATCTATCGATATCTACAAAATTAATGCCTATAGATCTGTTCTAAAAAAAAAATTCCCAAGACATTAGTGTATGAATATATTCATGTGCTTTATTTTCAAAAAGTTGAACTGAGATAAATGGTTTAGACGGAGTTTTGTGGATCCGACTTTCGTTATTTGGACATTGGTAACAGTATTGGAAATGTTGAGCCTGTTTGTCACAGAACGGTTACTTTTTTTCATTTTAGTTGCTGTTTATCACATACTATAACATATTAATATCACAATCATTTTTAATTGGTGAATAAATAAATATACGAATACAAAAACGGTACATGTCGACTCACGCTGGAACTTCTTAAACTGTACATTCTGTTAAAAAAAGTTAAAATAAATGTTATTAAAAATGATATGATATAGCTGAGCCAGAATCGGGAAATGTTAACACCTAAACCAAGCTAACTTTTCTTTCAAACTTGACAGTGCTCACAATGAACTACAATGGTGCAAATCCAGCATTTTATCCCATTTGAGAAGGGAATTTGATTAAAAGTGATATGATTGAAACTCTTGGTAGAAAATAGCTTTGTGGCATCAGCGCTGATGCGAATCGACCTTAATTAGATAGCATTTAATAGAAATAAATTAATGCGGCTGTCTTTGTAGCCTTTTGTCGCGGATTCTGGTGAACTGTCAAGATTTGACACGGTTATGAAATTTGATTGATAAAACCGGCCTTATTTTGACATATTTAACATTGTCAAGACGAGAACTGATCCACAACGGTGAGGGTTTTTTGGAGCTCAGCTGCTAATAAACCATCTTAATGCCATTGATATAAAAATGCTTTTTGTCATTGGAGGTCTCGGACTTGTATTTTTGTTCCAAGTCAAACTTCTGCACTCAACCTACAATTAGAGATTTGGAGGTGCTTGAGTCCTTCAAGCCACGCCACGCTCGGCCCTTTTAAAAATGAATTGTATTAAATATCCCTTGACAAATATAATAAGACGGACATCTGGGGACACATAGTTTTGCCGCCATTTTAACTCAAACAAATGACTGGATTTGCTCCAATCTCAGTTCTTTATTCTCGACCATACGGCAGACCTGTATAGGCTTGGAAACAAATATACCCATTTCCCTAAAGAATGGTCTTTAAGTGTTAGGTCTTTCTGTGTGAGAAGAGGTCAATCTGACTACATCTGCTGAATGCAGAGTAAAGACCTACTTTCAAACTATAATACAACCCATGACTGAGATCTTAAACAAATATAATCATTTCTTTGTTGTTTCATCAGTAAGGATAAACTGTCTTGCGGGCAGGCATTATGTTTTGTTACCTTTCTCAATGAAGAATGGGCAAATTGTTGCAACACTACAGCGCGTGTTGTGTTTTGTTTTACTCAAAATGCTTATTCCTTATAGCCGCCAATTGGCAAGGTGAATTATGGATGATTAACTTTCCAACGGATCAAAACATTTCATACTTCATGGGCCCACGACCCTGGCACAAAGATACGAAGGCCCAGTGCTTACCAGTTGTAATTTATAGAGAGCTTATTTTAATCGTGATTGATTTTAATATTTTGGATAATGAACAATCGATTGATGGAATGGTGTTAAACGCTGATACATAATACAATAATAAAAAAATCTTTATTTAAACATGGACAGGCTATCAACATAGCTGATTTTCATAGAAGCCGTGGGAAGCCCTTATTATGAGTTCCAATCATAGCAAAGATAAAATGTGTTTGTTTGTTTATTTGCTTGGGGTTTAATATCGCAGCCTACTCAATGGTAGTCCACTCATATGACGACGTAATGTTCATGTCTCATTTCCGTGATTAAATATAATTGAAAATCGAGAGGAAACCGTATAAAAGAACCCCGCGATTGCCGGAGCCACATCGTAGGACTCCCTCATATACCTGGTGGTCGACAGTCGGACTCGAACACGTTTACGGAACATCGAAGTATGATTATCAAGCAAACATGCTGACCACTAGGCCAGGGTCGTGGGCCCATAAAATATTAAGTCTTGTGAATTTTTGGAATTAACCAGGCTCCGATGCGAAGTAAATATATATGGATGTGCTTCAAACATAATTCCCCTTGTCTAGGGATTACGCATTTTGAGTAAAACAAAACAAAACGCAACACGCGCTGTAATAATTCAAGAATTAATCTTCACTGAGAGAGGTAACAAAACATAATGCCTGGCCGCAAGACTGTTCCCAATAATTTCGCAAAGCTTTAATAGAGTAAAAAATAACACTAAGGGCATGCCTTGAGCTCATTATTAGTCTATATATGTATTTCAGATGAGCCAACCGAAAACCAATTTACACGCTTGACAGACTACCCTATTGGATTTCAACGGAGCGTAAAAAATGAAATCGGTTATATTTATTTATTGGAGTGTAAACGATAAACGGGGCGGAGGGGGGAGGGGGGAACCGGATATCTGTCGCAGTCTTCGTCCTCACATTTCACCTGATACAAATAGCCGTCGACCTTCGCACAGTAGGGCTGCTTTTGGGTTAAATTTGTGTCAAAATGCCGTAAATACAGGGTGGTAATCGAATCGCCCCGTGACTGTGTTGTCGATTTCGCAGCTCAACCAATCGCGAGTGGGTAACCGCGAGCAGCTTTTACGACCTTCACATTTGTCCGAGCCAAATTAGTACCGACACATACAAACATTATAGTAGGCTCCACTTAGCGTTTGTTGATACAGGGACGGTTTTACGACGTGCTTTAGACATCTTCATTGCCCGAATAACGAGGATAGTTGTTGCTGGTGGGATACCGATATACCTAGTTAAAAGTCAGTATATAAGTTTTCACTGACGGTCAAGCTATCTCAAAGTTGATCAACATTCATTTGTTTTTCCTTACTCCTGATACTTCCAATGGACGACGGTCTGTACGGTACTTTAACAAGCAGTATCGCTGGGGACATAGCAAAGATACCGGTACTCCCAGGAATAAACATACAGATTGTTACAGACGTTTCAAATTGATATTTGATTTGTATTTGTATTCCTGATTCAAAACCAAATTATATAAAAGAATCATTTTCCAGAAATATATTGTTTTAGTTACTTATAATCCAAACATTTTTTTTTTATTTCATGTAATATATCGTTTCTGATACCCGATACTTGAATTCATGTCAATTACCCAAACCAACAAAATACCGATATATTAAATATCAGAGAATAATATTCTTATTACGCCCTAGATAAACTTTATGCTAAGAAACGCACTAATAGATTTTGTGTTAAGGTGAGTTGTCGAATATAAAGGCGACAATAACATAGATTAAGATACTTGAATGTGTTAACTTAAAATTCTTCATTTGAATACGTTAAATAGGTGAAGCATGTCAAATGTCACACCGTCTGAAATAAGGAAGAAATCGTCAGATAACACGGTTAAGTTGTGTAAGATAAAAGAGTTGAGGACCTTTTCATTGAGTACAATTTGCCATTAAATGCGACCTTACACAGCTAAGAAATAATTAGCTTGAATGAGACCGCCTTAGGGATGTCTACCTTTACAACACAGACTGTATATACGTGACAGTAAAATAAACATTAGCAAACCTGTGAATAGCATACATCATATCATACAAAACCTACAGCGTTAATCCATATGTAAACTTGGAGATAATTGGTCGTAACGTACAGAAATGCTTTACATTTGCGTATAGACGGTAACAAAGTTAGCATAAGATCTGGGATACAGTAAATAGTAGAAAAGAGAGGAATCACAGGGGTGTATGGGTCGCCCTAAAGAAGTATCACAGTATTTATCAATCTCTTTTAGCTTCCCGCGGACATGAAAGGGTGCCGATTTCAGATGGGCGGAGTCGGTCCGAGGAAGAGCGCCCAAGGGCGGAGCGACCTTACAGCATGATGGATGACCATCGTTGAATATCACTCTGTCAAGATATTTATCAGGCTGACCGACGGACGGAATTTCTCAATGTCAAGTTTCTTTGCTTCCCCTGAACCCGTTGGCCTTTTGTCGCCATCATGAAAGTATTGCTAGTAAAGCTTAGAGGCTAAGCGGCTTAGTACTGCCCTCAATCTTGAATATTAAACGAGCCGGTGGCTTGACCACGGCAATAGTACTTTACCGCTGTTTGACCCCTAAGCTGTTCCCAAACACCGCGTATGTTGAATGACAGTCAACGATAGTGTAGGTTTTATCCAACACTGTCGTTCAAAGTCAATAATTGGCTTAACAAAAAGTGTTAACCTAATTAACTCAAGACTGGACTCTTATGCGGTATTATGATGTCAGCATCGTAATACCTAACAACTCACGCTGTGCAAGGCATGCACAACAACATTAATGTCCTCGTTTTGTCGGAATACGCCAGAGAGATTAGCTGACAGAGCTGTTATTTATGGTGTCTGTTGAATAAAAAAATTGGCTTATGTCACAAATAAATTCACAATTATATTTCCCTAGGCTCTGTCATTGTTCTTTCACGCCATAATAAAGAAAAATGAACGATAGACGATGTTCAAAATAAGTGCGGCTGCTCCATTGTTCGCAAGCATGCTCAGCTGTAATGGATGGCGCTGATTTATAGGCTATTGGTCAAGATTGCGTTGACGAAGCGGACTCATCCAGCATTCAATTTCAGAGACGATTTAATCAGAAAGGCCATCAAAATAAACAAGGCACTCTCCCACATTAAGGAAATGTAGTCTGCATCCATATAAATGGTCAACCAACATTTCGTTTTATAAAAGTGGATAAAAAATACACATTCGTATTTGTTAGAAAGGGTGAAAAGAAATGTATTTTCCAAATAGATACATGATGAATGTATCCAAACACAAATGCCTATATGTTATTTTAAAGACACGCATATTTGTTACGTTTGTGGTGTAAAATCAAAACATAAAGGCATATGATAAGAATTCGATATTGTACCCTCTCTTTATATAACAGCATGGGTGTTATTTGTACAGCGACGTCGGTACATTCTACAAAGAGTGTATCATCCTACCACCCTAGTTTGAGTCCAACAAAAGCAAACTAAACATTCTAAGCCACTATTCATGTAAACTGTCTACAAACACAAATTCTACGTAAAACATCAAAATAAATCAAGTAATTGCTCACTCACTGGTGTGAAGGGGACAGATTTAGATGGGTTACGTACACCATGTGCGTAGTGCAAAGTCCCTCGGGGGATCAAGACTTGAGATATGGCCCTTGAACCTTGCCCTCGTTATGGGGTTCAACCCAGCGGGGAGCACCAATCCCCCCATTCACGCACGAGAGGCAATTGATATCCTCTGATAGCTCTTATTGCTTGGCCCGAGTTAGCTTAGAGCGTAAGGATGGAAAAAACTTTAATTAGCGTGAGAATGGTTCCTCTAGTCTTGCCTGGGTTTGATAGGACCGGAACTCTCAATCGTCCAGGCAATGGTGTTAGTGACATCGGGGTATGGAGACAGTGATGGCTGTAATCAAGGCTAGAATGCCAACCTCAAACATAAGCCCATGGTGGTAGAGTCTTGCCGTTTTATAGAAGAAACAAAGAGGATCAACCAAAGGCGGACAGACTGTGTGGTAAGCCCTTAAGATGATTATTAATCTCCGGGAAGCAAATTGTTCGAACAAAGGTTGAGAGATGAAACTGTTTCTGCAAAACAGCTGCAAAAGACGAGATGAACTTGAGGACATTGGTCATTACAAATAAAAACCATCATTGCATACAGGACATCAGGCAACAATGAGCTACATCTTCGACAATTAACTTTACAAGTACACCATAATGCTTCCGAACCATTCCGACTGCTTAGGTTGGAACAAGCGAATTTCCATCAAACATTATGAATAAAAAAATAATATTCTCGTTATTCTGGGATAACACTTTCTTAGTTTGAACATATTCTAGTTCAGAAGTTTTTTTATTTTTTATTGAAAATGTTCGTTCATGATTCATTAAACATTTAAATCGTCACCGAAAATACTGCTGAATGACGTTTTTGACAGCAGAGTTGATCTTTTCCACGCCGATAGATTTTAGTAGCCACTGAAAAAGATATTAGTGTCCTCCATCCATGTAAACCTCGCGCCATTATAGTGTAGTTATAGCCGTAGTAATAGCAAAGAGATTTAATGATTGTTAAATTGGGCCAGCAGTATTCTTTATGACAGCAATGCCAATAATACTTAGGGAGATAACCTCACTAAGAAAGGCCTGCCTGGAAATAAACGTTTCGAGTAATTATATCACATACGTGTAGTAGAAAATAATACCTTGTTGCCCCTCCCCTTCCAGTTTATATACAATTGCTTAAAGAACAGTTTTCAAGACTATTCCTCGGTTTAACATACCACGGGCGAACTATGCTACCTCGTAAATGTCTACCATAAAACGTCTAGACGGCATAGTTTATTGCCGAGGTGGCATCCGTAAGTCTTTGCCTGATACTGTCATTACTAGCACATGTTAGTCAACAGTGAACAGCTTTCTTGTCCGAGTTTCTAAGCTCAATAGGCCTGTGCTGGAAATTCCTTTCAAGTGCAATCCAGGGTCATTACCAGGTGTGGAAATGATTGTCATTAGCCCTTATGCCGTATTTCCTATTGGGATTGTAAGCGGGAAACTGGCTGCGTAAAACCATTGAATTGCCGAACTCTTATCTCAGACAATCTCTATCCAGTGACAAGAAAATGATCTTATGCAGCAGAGAAGGAATAATGCGGACGGTTACAACTACAGTTAACTCTTGGTTTGCGTGAAAATATGGGGTACCGGTATTTATTTTGTTGGATGTTTAACTCCATATCAAGGAGTTTATATTACACAATGACACAGAGGACCAGTTTACTATTTTTTGCTACTATATACATAGTTATTTGGCCTTACATTGGTTATTGTAAGAAAGATTTTAACATTGGTATGTTATATGCAGTCTAAATAACGCTGGTCGTATTAGCAATTAAAACAGACACTATTAAGCGGTCGTTGAAATTACTCTGCTTGGCATCCGTGTACAGTCGGTCATTTCAACATGGCAAAAGTGATGGTCCGACTATGATCGACTAAATAACAGGTCCATCCATCACATATCGCTTTTAAATGTTCATGTTCTTTTGAAAGAATGATATCGCAAGTACTTGGGTAGGCTACTAATGCAATCGATCGCGAAGTACCGAAAGTATGATTGCAGTTTTAAGTGTGTCACCCTTGATAGGACTAAGCATCCATTTGAGCGGAGTGGGCGAAATAACTTGCCTGCTCGTGTACTATCGCTTTATGTCCAGTGGTCATGACACTGTATATGGCTTGGTGATAAATTGCGCACATGCATTATTCATATTAATATATCTTTTGAGTAAATAAAGAGATAATATATATTTATAAAAAAAATAATAAGTTTCTGATCAGATCTTGATCTCGAGTTGCTATGGGTAACCCACAGATATCTCGAAAGACGGCACTGTGCATAGCATAGAAAATATGTGATCAATAGGTATAGCAAACAAGATATGTAGTATAGGTTAAAAATAAATCAAAGAAAAGACGATTTTTTCAAATAAAGAAAGAAAATTATAAATGAATATGCCCGCTGAAGATAATGGGACATACATTTAGAATAAAAACAAACGATTATTTACAACAAAAAGGAAATAAGCATATGAATACGTCATCTAAGTATAAGGAGAATTAATTATAGTTAATCATTTTGTTATAACTTATAACGCAAAACTAGAAATATATACGCCGATTTTCGTCTGCAAGGACATGGGGTGGGGGATAAATAAGGATGCGACCAGGTCTGGAGACTGGTTTGATATACTGTTTTACAAATCCGGACTTTCACCAGAGATGACATAAAACCGTGATAAATTTTCACGAGCGACAGGAAATCATTGTGACTTGTGCAGCTTTATTTTAATAAATGTTTATAGGTAAATATACCGATTATTTTCTTAATACAGAAAAGCAATAAAAAATGTGTGGAGACATTTAGTTATATCGCTTTCAAGCAGATCGAAGACATCTGCTGCGTAACGCTCATAAAAATCAACAGAACCATCCAGCTCGTATTATTTATTATACCTCGAGTCAATTCTAACGCACGTGCACCATGTTTATACCATAACCCTGACAATTAAATTTCGCGATATGCTTTCAGTTGTATAGGATGTCTAAAAAATTGTAGAAGTGAATAAACTAACAAGCATTTAACACCTATACTAAGATGCAAAAGGAATTTGAACATTTGTTCAACGAAATGTTATGTTCCAGTGGACTTTCAGGATGCAGGTAACAGGATTTGTTTGGTATATCATATGCATAATTCAAATTGAAGAAGATTATGCTTTTAAAAGGAAGAAGTTCCTAGGATGGGGAGTCCAAATGACGGAGATAACTGTCAATTCAGAGGCCAGATAGAATACCCAGTAGAGGGAAATACTGATGCTAATGTATTTTACTCATTCCATGGCTGATTCTTTGAATATCCCAAGAGAAAAATCTGTAATTGTTAATCATTAACACAAACTTTACGTTTAGTTAATATCTTTCATATTGTTGTCAACAAAAAGGTGGCGTAGACGGAGAAGGATAGGCACCGTTGGTCTTCAATCGCTGAGAAACTGCTCTAGGGTCCTGGACTGATTATAAGGAACAACTTTCTCATTCTCAGCTCCATGACTCCGCTTGTTCTACATTGGGATTGTTTGTGTCAAATATTTTCCTCGATCTCACAAAGGTTTGGATCGATACAGACTGGCTTGTGTGTCGTCAGTTTATTTAAACGTCTGTCCTCACAAAGTTTTTTGTCCAAATGGCTGTTTCTAAACGTTCCCTTCCCAGTATTACGCATGGGAGAGCTAACAGCACAAAGCCTTGAATTGACCCTATAAATACAGCTACGTGCAAGAAGACGGGTTTTAACCGAACACCGGGTCCCAGTCACAATGCACTTTTGTCACTGTACAATTTCTGATTTACATGCGGCACACACATTGTTTGACGTACGGGGTATGCGGTCGAATATCACGATGTACATTTATATTCGAATATGTCAGCGCAACAAAGGTATTCCCGCCCGATAAGTAGCGGGCGCCTTTTCACGGCTTCGTCTCCTACTCCATTAACCTTTCTGTTTGGGGCGGTACAATATGGTTTTAATGAGGCCCATATGTCATAACACGGACCACAATCCTATTTGTCGTTTGCTCCGCCGACTCGGAAGACTTGATCAACTGTAAGCCCTATACATATACACGGCATACCTGAACGAAATGAGGCCTACATAAACTTTGAAGCTGAATGAAATTCCGCTAATTGTATGCACTGAGAAGCACAAGCCAATCTGATCCCGAAATCGCGCAAAAAATGTCAGCTAATATTAAAAAGAATAGGTTACCTCATGCTGTTTGTTTTCGTAACATATGAATATTGTTCTTTATAGGGCAGATACGGTAATAGTATACTAATGCCAGGGCAGATTTATGGCAAAATGTAAACAAATTGTAATATTATGTAATAGCCAATCCAAATGGGAAAGTCCAGTTTGGTATTAATGTAAGTTAACATATTTATATGATGATTTAAAGATATGACCAGTAGCTTATTTCGGAGCCATTAACAAGTTCAGATGCTGATCAACACAAGATTTTCCACATAACTTTTGATTTATCTACAACAATATTTATTTTTACACCATTCTATAGTTCGGAAAACTACAGAATACTAGTCCTATTGCAAGCAGCGTAACGTTAAATATATTACATGTTCTGATACGGCCTTTGCTGTTCATTCTTTTAGAATTGTCTGTTACAACAGTCCATTCAAGCAAATACATAACAGGTTGGCTCTAAATCAACCAAATAACGAGTGATCCATATGAAAAAGGTGGTGTCAAATATACCTAGGTTGAAGCCGTAATACTATATTTCTATAAATGTACAAAAAGTTAAATTTTTATAATTCTTTATACTTTGAATGGAGCGATTTATATTATATGTCCTATGCACACAGGGGATCGCTTTAGTGTTAAAAGCTCACCTAATTCTGTTATACACACTATTTTATTTACCAACACCCACTTATTTACGTGTATACATATGTGCTTGTGTGCAGTTTTCGTATAACACAACAAGCTTCGCCGAGCACTAACTTCCAGACAAGATTTATTTGTTGGCTAGATTAGCTCGGACAAAAAGCACATATAGTAATACTAACGACCGGCTCCATTCGATATTCATAAGTCCTGACAGTTGTATGAAGACTATGGTGGAAGGGACAATGTATGGTGTTATGTTCTATCGTCAGGCTGTTTTACCCACCGTGAAAAGGAACATTTTATACTCAGTCAACCGAAGTCTCCAAGAAAAGAATTACCAGTGACAGTTTACAGCGCTTGACAGTTAGACATATTACGCTGTCTAACTCCCACCTATATATTCATGTGGCCTTAACAAAGACAGAGGTTTATTTTGACAATATAACGTGTTTCGTACAGGGCTTCTGAATTGCTTCGCGTCTGTTTGTGTTTTCGGCTGTGTATAAGTATTTTTCGTGTTCATGAATCTTTCGAACGACCTTGAAATTGGCAAACTGTCGTTAGATGGAACCAACACAATCGCGCCACGACACCTTGATGTTTTAAAGAAGCATAAAACTTGCTTTATATACAGGCATAACATGTGGCTTGAGACGAAAAAAAGATTCGGGTGTTTTAAAATTCGTACATATTGGCGGACAAGCTGAGCTTATTAATTCTTTTCCCGCCGCTGTAAATCCTTCCGGTATTTCGCTGTTCACAGTTTGGCCTATTTGACACCTTTCCATTTGGCGGAGGACCACAGGGTCTATTTATAGGAAGACAACGTCTGAGCCAGGGGTAGACGATTGACTCCATCTACACCTTCACCCCTGTCTCAGCTCCCATAGACTTACTTATGATTAGGCAGGTTTAGCATAAATACATTGTTATGTAACCGTGTAAATACTTGTTCTACGATGCACAATTGTAGATTCAGGAAAGTTTTTAAAACTTACTTTCACTTTGAACACAATTTGGACTTATTATTGACCCCACAATAATACATATCGATTTACTGTTAGAAGTATAGACTCGTCTGATGAAGGTAATATAAATTACATTCAAGTGTTGACAATGTAAAATACACATTCTTCGCCAGCCAAAACTTTTCCCCAAGCTATTCCCCATTACCATTGTGATAGAGAGTAGCGGGGAATAAAAGACTTGGCAAGTGCAGATACATACAAGTTGAATAACGGAAATGAGTTTCGCGTTCATCTGTTGTTAAAACTATAAACTGTTATTCTCTTCTGATAAGCCGTGACGTTCTGTGGTGGCCGTTTTGTTTTTGAGCCAAACTTTCATGTATTAAATTTTGCTTCGAGATGCATTATCAGTTTATAATTATAACCATCTTACAGTTATTCAGTATAGTGACTCTTCTCTTCTTTGTCGTCAAAGTGTAGATTTAATAACGACTGTTTCAAATGTTTCTGGATGCTATGTCTAACATTGACGATTACATCCATTTGTATGAGGGCAATGATTTGGTGACATCAGGGAGAAGGGCATCGTTAGGATACACCTCGCCTCTTTGCCTTCATAGTTATGTAAATACATATCTCATCGGCTCAAATACCCGGTTCGGTGGACACTAATCAGCGGTGACTCAGCCGTCCTTATAAGCTATTTAACACAAAGATGCAAATTTCTCTTGTCCTAATTCAATTTGTCATCTGTTGTCGCAAATTAATTGTCAGGTCAGATTATTGCTATTATTGTAACAAATCATTCACACGGCTATCCATGGAGGGTTCAATGAATCGAAGATATAAGGTCCTTTATTAACCTCCAGTCGGCCTACGCCCAACTATTCTATCTGTAATAAATTAAGAAAGAAACTTTTTGCGACCAGGTTGCCGATCAAATCGACATGTTAAGATTTCCCTGCTATTTCATTGTAGGGCTCCAGTTTTTACAGGGAGCGCACAAACAATGATATGTCCACAGACGCCTTTCTTTACCAGTTTGTTGACATCTCGTTCGATTCCATCAAGTCAGCGATGACATAGTTTTCTGTTTTCGTCGCTCAGAGAGAAAACAATCGTTCAGGTCATATACACAGTTAACGTAGAAGTGGAGGCCGAAAACCCGCGGCCGTGTTCGCTAAACGTGACTCGACATGGACCCTGGCAATATTTGAAGACTTCGACGAGGTCTCGGAGAAAGCCGGTGCCAAACACCCAGTGTATCGCTTCCTGTCGCTACGTAAACCTTGCCCAAGCATTCACTGAACACCGTGGACAAAAACTCAGACGGTGAGTTTTTGGCACGAATTCTTGTATCAGTTCAAATTTTTCCACCGGTTTCCTTCAGTGTTCGTCCTGTGTGAGGAAGACAGCGTAAACATTTAGCTAACACGTATGGGCACTCTCTTGTCAATATGACCGAGGAAAACGTGTACTCGCCGGGACAAGGCAGTCCAGAGGAGGACGAGGTACAGAGGGAAATTGCGAGACAAACAGCCCGTAATGAAAGGTTAGAGGCCTGTGTACTTAACTGTAACAAATTGAGCAAGAGTAATTCGGTCATTTTCACAGCTTTTAAAACCAGTTTAAACACTGTGAAATCCCTAACAAACACCTTAGTCAGCTATAGCCTGTTAACAGTGGCCTTAGAGTATCCTTAAAATAGACTGCCAGGACAATTACTAGCCTTCAAAATACAAAATACATGATAATAATATTTCATGACAAAAACTCAAATTCCCAATTTTTTAATGGATTGCGACAGACATTTTAATTTACATCCAACTGTAGGTTGATAAAAGAAATATTTTGCCATAAGCTATCGATAATATATTTTCAAAACCTAGTATGGTTGTTGTGTTTGTTTAGTTATTTAATAACATCGGGGTAAACGATATTTCACTCCAAACAAGGCATGTTTGCTCGGTAAAGATGACGGAAACTACGAAATCTCGACACGGCAACAAACGATGACAAATTAACAAGAGGCATGTATGTGATGGTTAAATTAATATTGCAGCATGTCACAATCAAGTGGGGGTATATTGGTGCTCTTGGGCTGCCACCAGTTCCAGTAATGTCAAAAAAATGTCCATTCAACATGCGCAATAACTATGGGAAAAAGTTGATGATTGCTTGATCAATTAAGTCTTTTATCATTACAGGGCTTATTTTAAGACGATATTTGAGTATGTTATTCTGAATCCTATAAGAGGGTTTTTTTTATTGCAAATTGATTTCAATTGGTGTAAAATCATAGCTATTCCTAAAACGTAGACAAGTTTGACTAATTAAGATATATTTTACCATCTACACATCCATATTTGGGGTTCCATGAAGTAAAATAGCTTTAATATAGCACTTTTCGTGAACTGTCTAATAAACATCTTATTGTGAGTGTGTTGACTGCTTCGTAGTAACATATGAACGAAGATAGAATATAGTTTTTCGGGTAAATTAACACACGACCTACCCACGACCGCACCATTGCTCTTCTTTAAGTATTCACCAATGTCAATTGCCACTTCATACACAACACCAATCAATTATTTTCAAAGAGTCTCGCTGTGGTTCAGATGATTACGGTTATAGTTGACTATTTAAATATTATCATATGTTTCTTTAACAGAAGCTGTCGTGAATGAATGAGGTACCGGTATGTTTTTATTCTTCTCAAAAATGGCACCTCTCCAAGATTGGGTACAACATTTGACAGGAGTACAGACTGGACTCGGCTTATTTAAACCCCCTGGCGATGGGAACAATCTGAGGGGGTTTATAGAGTATCTATTTAACAATCCAGGTTGTCAACTGACATCGTGTTTATTATAAGTGTTTAAAGTTACGTTGGAGATCGAACGTCATCTTTTTTCAAGAGGAAGTGAAAATGTCAGCAACCGTTAGGCAAAGATGGCATCTGTTTTATTGAATTGATAATAGTAAAAGTGTAGAAATTCACTTGTTGGAACTGTAGCCATTAACAAAATAAAATTATCCATTCAAATATCCATTAACTGGGCCTTATCCCTGCGGTGGGCTACCAAGGTTGTATTTATTCCTGGCATTGGGTAGCTTCCATATCTCAACTGTTTAATTTAAAAGCGGGACACAATCAACTATTATAGTACATGATAGCCTTATATAATCTGCAGTCACGATATAGTTCAATTGTTCAGTTGCACAGCCACTTTAGCGACCTCATAATTAAAATTACGATATCAAATGGAGGTAAATTGCCATGTTCACATATACCTCCTATCGGGATTTAACATGATAATGGGCTTTTTCACTTTTACTATAAAGACGTCAGATTAAGATGAAAAAAGGTGTTTAATACAGGACACAGAAGGTCATTACAGGCGCCAACCAATCCAAAAACTCGTCAGGTCTAATCGTAAAATAAGAACAGTCTGCAAAGTAATATAACAAGTTTTAACAACCATCGTAAAACATCCTGATCATTATACATTTATGAGCCATGGTACTCAAACAAAGCGGATTCACACAGAATTACTCAAGATAGAGTAAAAAAAGCTGGGGATTATATTGAGATTCAGAGCTCTTAGGCATGCACAGGACAATAAAGAGATTGTGTAGCTAATGTCCCTTCCAGGATCCCTTCCATAATGCAAAGCGAAAACGCCAATACTTTATGCTCCAAAAGACCTTTTCTCTATCGCAAAAATGGGGAAAAAAGCACCGATGTGTTCGATTCCAGTTTACCGATAGACAAAGAGTATTGTAGGCAACAGAAGAAAAAGAAGAGCCAAACTATAATTCCCATCGGTCACTTGTGAATTATTCAAGACACTATAGTCGTAACAGGTGTCCAAATTAATTTCCAGTAGTGATTTGTGTTCATCAAGCTGTCGTTGATTTATTCATAGCAATATTGCAGCTTCACGACTAAGACAGCCTTGGACATGAAGCACTATCCCGACCTAATGGAGAATGGTAATTAGTGATATCGCGTCAATTATATGATAGATTACCAATTAGGGGTGAACCAGCGAGTCGATAAACATATATCTATGATCAGGCTATATGTGCACTGTCCCTAAATCCGATCATTTCTAATTTATAACCTTGGTGTGCTATAGAAATTGCCATCAACGGTTAGCATCAATATAAGAGTGGTTTCCCTAGAGACACAGCCGACCTTTCCCGGCGAATTTCATCAGCGAAACGGGAGGATGTTAAGCAAGTAATTTATCCTATCATTATAAACTAATAACAATCGTGGTATAAGCGTGTAATTTCGGAATGAAGAGTAGTTGCGGCCAAGGAACGCGTCTCGGTGGGTTACAGTAATAGTGCAAAGACCCCATATATCTCTGCCAAGCCGGAACACCAGCGATCATAGGCAGGCGCCCGACTATGGCGCACTGACTGCAGTATATCAAAGGGTAACCAAACGGAAAGATTAATTCTGAAATCAGTTTTACTATATTGCTTAATTTGGATTTCAGGCAGCCGATACGCATTTATTAGACGGAAAGAGTGGCATTGCATGTAGCCCAATCAGTTTCGATGTCTCACAAAAACCAAGGTCCCGATAGAACATCCATAAGCTACACCAGACACTTTCCTAGAAATAACTTATGCACTACAATACATAGGACAACATGTATTCCACGCTGATAGTAATATGCTGACACATAAGGAAATACCAGCGGAAAGTTCATCCACTGTGTAAATGTCATTTTTGGCAGGGGATTACCTTATAAGCAATTGACATGTCCACAAATTCGCTGGCAGATTGAATTAGCTCAGGAAAAGGGGTCATTAGTGTGCACAAGTGATATTACAAGGCAAATCACCCATGGCCGGTTTAGTAGTTAGTAAACAGAACGTGACTGCTAGCATGCCTGGTAAATTGGTATATACTTTAAGGGGTTCGGGGGGGGGGGGGG
>JARFOD010153534.1:0-12370 GCA_031763545.1 Mopalia muscosa | reverse complement strand
ATATCTAGATCAAGGTATCTCGTTTCTGTCATATGTTGCATACGTTTTATTGTTATAAAAATAGCAGGAAAAGTACTAGGTAAAAACTGTTCTGTTAAACATGGGAATTATAATGGAATTATATACCCCATGTAAAACGTGCAGATCTAATGTATTGCCGTAGTGGGTAAAAACAATAAAAACAACACAGCACATCACTACAATGGCATGCATACAATTAAAATTGATTTTAATTAAAAACGAAAAACTTACACACATATGATGATAAAAGTAGACCATAAATAAATTAACTGGTTCATTCCTATTTCAGAATGGCACACGCCAACTGAAAAATATTAAACAACAACAACAAATTGACTAGTGTTGAATCAGGAGCCATTTTAATGCTATTTGCCCGTTTGTAGTTAAATATTTAAATTTTTTATTGCAATTCCCACGGAAATCTATAATTTGGATATTAGGATTAGGAAGGTTAGAAGCATTACTCCCTTATGATTATTTGGAGGAGTGAGTACTCCTTTCAAATTATTCCTTATCTGGAGCACTGATGTCTCTCCAATACCCTTGGTTATTTACAGATAAGTCAAGGGAAAGAGTCTTCATAATGCCTCTCCAATACCCTAAATCTAAGCGCTGGAGCCTTGAGGGTGGTGTCAAGTGTAGTTTTCTTCGCCCAGTGGGCTGAAACGTTGTCAAAAAGTGAAATACACTACAGAGTATAATGTTAAACCCCAGTCAAATAAACAAAAAAAAAGCAAATAAATTTCTTTTAGGGTAGCAGGTCTGCCACCAACTGTAATGCTGTCTGGTTAAGGCCATCTGATGTCTTTACTTAGCACTGTATGAACATTATTTTTCCAACTTATTTTATCATGTTTGTGTTTGTACAGCTGATTACTATTGGAGCACATTGCACTCTGTTATCTTAATAAAATAATTTAGTGTTAAAACACCAAGCAACTAACCAACAAACATGATTCATTTGTATGTAACTCTTTTAACAATTCTATTTTGTCAGGTGGTCGTAAGCCTTGGAAAAGGATATTATTGTATGGTCCACCAGGTACCGGCAAATCACGCCTCGCCCAGGCCGTCTCTGCAGAGATACAGTCTGTCTTTTACAGCATCTCCAGTTCAGATCTGGTCTCAAGCTGGGTGGGGGAGAGCGAAAGGTTGGCCCGGGTGTAAACAGCATTATTTTAAATGACAACACAAATTGAGACTTTAATATTGGTGGAATTAACTATGGGGTGGAATTACAACTGGGCAATGAGCACTTTATAAGCCAGAAATCAGGATATCCATTGACTTTTACAGAGACAAACTCTCATTTTGTGTTAATCCTACTATCATTACTTAAATAGAGTCCCTCCAATGGTTTGTTGTATGTCTCAAATCAACCCCTCTGTCTAACAGTAGGCTAGTTATCAAGGTAAGACAGAAAATAACAATGTCGCATTAAGCTTCTCTTCCTTCCTTACCTTGAGTTAACTAGAGTCTACAACAGCTACTTGGGGATGGCCCTACTCTTTAACCCAACCAATCAGATAAGGGCTTTCTTAGAATAAAAACAAGGTGGTCTAAACCCAGGATGTCAACTAAGCTATACATGTAATATACACGCACAATCTTAGTCCCATTTATTTGTCCTGACATCATCACAGACGCGTTATTTGACAGTGTCTCCACACTTGTTTGTTGTGGACTTTGACGTGTCAATGATTTTCTGATAAGCTGCTTGTTTCTACAATAGTCCAGCTGATTTTTGTTATAAAATAAATACATAAAGGATCTGAATTTTCAGCATTTGATGTCAGTTTCTTGGAAAGATCAGTTGGGAAAAAAAAAACAAATAAAAGGGAGTGCTGCCAAACTATTTTTAGCCACATTTTGTTTTTAAAGAAAATGCTTTAGTTTCTGTTTTGCAGGGTTTTTGTCACATTTTTACTTTGAATTACAGCAAGAGTACGAATAGGTGTGGAAGTCTTGCAGTACCCTTGCAATCGGAAGATGGCTAGTAATAGACTATAGCCAGGACAAAATGTGAAAGACCATGCCATTTCCAGTTTCAGTTTTCTCTGCATCCGGCAAGCCCCTGGGGCGCTGACAGTGGCGATATTTTAGCCTTTTTAAATAGAGAAAGTATTCCTAATGAAGAAAGTATATAGTTTGCTATACCTAGGACTCTTTTTTAAAAGTTATGGCCATATTACTTTACAAACATAATTATTTTTTACATTTTCTACAAGGATATTCTGACTAATTAGACCACATGTGAAAAAAATATTCCAGAGGCAAAGAGTTTAGGCCGGTGTATCCATCACATGATATATGTGAACTTTTAGTTCTGGGTTAGTGTTTATACTAAACTTAACCCTAAACCCATCCCTAAAACTAACCCTAAAGGACAAGACGAAATCTAAACTAAACCTAACCCTTAACCTGACACTGAAATTCTGAAGTCTGACATATCTTACATGATCATGATCATGCTCAGTGCTGTCAGTTGTCTGTTGTGACTTTAACTTTCAAGTCAAAACACCATATTCAGTTGTTTCTTTCTGCGGTGTCAGTTGGAATAAAAAACACTGAACAAACACTGGCTGTTCATTCCTTATCATTTAATATGTTGTGACACTTTGATCTGGGATAGAGCTGCAGCCAGTTTGCGACCCTTTACCGGCGGGTGTTATTTTGGTTGATTTTCTTTAATGTCCACATTCCTCTGGTCTATCTTGTGTAATCCTCAATGACTTATTTATTGAATTTATTTTTTCCTTTTTCAATTTATTTATTAAGTTTTATTATATTTTTATTATATTTAAATGTTATTTTTTCTTGTTTTCAGACTTGTGAAGGAGTTGTTTCACCATGCCACCAAGCAGGAAGGGAGATCAGTATGTAATGTTGCAGTTAGAGTTATCTCCCTTTATCAGATCCTGACTAAAATATATGAGCCCTCATTGATCTTTTAAATGCATGGAATGCAAAGATGGCAGCAATGATTACTTACATTATATGAAATAGTCTAAAGTCAGAATAAAGATACTGAAAACAGACTAAAGTCATGTTGAATGAAACGCTCTGACTCTGTACAAAATTAAATAAAACTGTCTATGACAAGTGAACTTGAATAGATTTTAGTCAGACAATAAGGTGACTATAAAAGGAACAAAATCCAAACCTTAAAACAAATTATCAGTTACCATTCACACATTATTTGAAACGAAATAAAATTAAATACTTTGCAATGAAAAAGGCAATAATTGTATCCATGGCTTTAAAGTGAGATAATGTCTTGTTTGAAGCTATTCCAAGTGTGATATTAATTACATCAGGCTGTCACTATAGTAGTTCCTCAGAGAGTTTAATTTTCCCCTATTTTAAAGTAAACAAACTGCAATGATGTCTGATAAACGAAGTACTCTCTGAAATGTAATGAAATCTCGGCTGATGGTTGATAATTTAAAATGAACTGAACTACTAGTTTGTCCATTGCATAAAAACAGGTTTCAGTAAAACTATTTATAAGTCAAATGAAAAATCAAGTAAATCAGATTAAAAAATAATAATATTTAAACCTTCTCATGACATTATTGTTCAGTTTATCTGTCTAGTCTATACTGTATGAAAACTATTAATTTTAACTACATCAACAATAATACTAGTAAGTATTCTCAGGATAATTTGTCATTCTTAGCTCACAGGTAAAGGCTGGGAGGCTGTGAAATGTTCTCTTCATATGGGGCCAGTTACTGGGCTAGAGATGGACCTACAACATGGCGTGACGTCATCTAATAGAGGATTAAATTTAATAGTGCTTCGAGCAACCGGTCCCTGGTGTTTATTCCTTTGATTAGGGTTAAATGTCATACTTAGGTTAGTTCACCCATGATCCTTCACCGTGACCCATATGGGTGAATTGTAGAAACCCAAGAGACCACACAATCACACGATGTGAAACATAGAAGGACTGAGCACTTGCCACACCACATCATATCAGCCGTGTTGTCTCTTTGCTCCGACAGCACCAATGGGCTCCTCTCAACCAACAGCTTCTGTATCTGACAGCTCTTGCTAAGAGAGTATAATTTCTGTATATTATCTGTCTTCTATGGAGGAACATTAATGCTCTAACAGAATATTTGCATCAAGGTCATGATAGCTGTGTTACTGTTCTCTGTTTGCCATTACATCATCATCATATAGCTTCAAGCATGGTGTAACACACAAATCAATCTGTCCATCATGTAAAGCCGTCTTTAACATCATACAACATGCCACCTCACTTTCAGCCTTATGATGTTGATAATGTCACCATGACTTCAATCACTGATGTCCCTTTTAAAAATGGTAGCGAGTAGGCGTATTAATATTTGTAAGTTTCTTTCAGTCACCATGACAATTATTTGGGTAGGGCACTAGTGCATTGTCTTTTATTGATGCTTTTATTTGAAATAATAATGATCTCACACTATTCTCATTTCTCTTTATTGATTTTGTCAGGTGATATTCATTGATGAGATTGACAGCGTATGTCGACGGCGTAGTTCTCGAGAAGAGGAGCATACTCGACGAATCAAAACAGAGCTTCTGAAACAGATGGAAGGGGCAGACAACTCTTCTCAGTCAGATAAAATCTTTCTACTCTGTGCTACAAACTGTCCTTGGGAACTTGACCCAGCGTTTCTCCGCCGCTTCCAGAAGCGGATCTATATTCCACTACCAGATCAGTAAGTACAGGACAACAAAACTCAAATAACTCTATATACAGGATAATTTAACTACTTTCATTCTCTGTCATTTCACTCACAGCAACCACTCTTAGGATGGATAGACACACTTTCCAACACTTTAAATGCAGGGTTTTTTGTTGAAAAAAATGTAAATGGCACTTCTGTACCTTTGAAGCTGACCAAAATTTTGTTTTGGTTCGTTTCTGGGTAGTGTTGGTGGAATTTTTTGATATTGGTAAATAGTTGTCATTCTACTTAGTTACTTGTAAGATAGAAATAAGACTACTGCCAATATAGTATAACAAATCTTTTTATATGTTTTAAAAAAATGAAGAGAGAAAAATTTGCCTGCTTCCACCGGATTCGAACCCAGGACCTTTGGGTGACAGGCCCAACACTCTACCAACTGAGCTACAGAGGCTCACTGCAAAGTGAGTCTCGAATTCTTACCCCGGCCAGCGAAGACGGCGATTTTCACTCTTCATTAAGCACGAACACAGGGACACTAGATTAGCGTCTTTTTGATCTAGATATTACTCATATATAAATGTTTATTGTCTGCATTTATTGTGGGCCGGCTTCAGTAAAGATATTCAGTGTATGCTGCTATTAAAGGATTACATGTACGTTACCTGCCTATAAATGTTGTGGAGGAGGGAGCTTCTTCGGCTGGTGCTATTGAAGCTAAGAGCAAGATAAACGTGGTCTGTTTATGTTGTCATGATTACATCCTGTTTTTTGTCCGGTTTTTGTTTAATGCCAGTGCCTGCCGTGAGTTTTTTTTTTTATGGTAGTTTCCATAACCCTTGTGCTGATTAGCTGTCATAGGAGTGAATGACTGTTAAACCATAGTCAAACAAACAATGTCAATGTAGAGATAAATTCAGAAATTTGAAAACCCATACAATTTTTGTTATATTACATCCAGGCCTGTCCTGTGATCTTTTCTTGCTAGGCTCAATTGATCCTCTAAAATTATGTGATATATCCTATATATATAAATGTACCTTGGTGAAAAAAAAACAATTTGTTTTAAAACACCAACTTGATTGATTATCGGATGACAAAGTTTGTCAAAATCAATAGCAAAATGCAAATTTATATGAAACTGCAAACAATTTGGGAAATCTATAAATAGGTCCTCCTAAATTAAGTTTGCCTAACGATGGGAGAACCCATTCTGGCCATTCTCCCCAACAGTACAGGCCTGACATCAGGAGCCTTAACTAAATAGGACAACTAGTTACCAATCTACAGATATATACAATTATGAGTTTTGAACGACATTTAGAAGTGGAGTAACATAATTATACAATTTCTGGATAACCACTTCTTGTTTTGAATTTTACGCCTGATGAAGATACAGGCATATGTATCAAAACGTTGTGTCCTATCACAAAACAAGGAGTGGTTATCCAGAAATTGTATAATTATAAACAATTATGGCCAGTAGCAATATTTTTGTCAGATCAGAGTTACAGAATTTCACACTGAGTAAATTTCATTATGTCCTTATAAACTTTAAAATTATTCCTCTTCTGACACAGTGCAGCCAGGATAAGACTTTTCAAGCTTCATGCTAAGGAGAACTGTATGGTGCTGGACGACAGGGACTGGGAGGAGTTAGCCAGGAAGACAGAGGGTTTCTCAGGCAGTGACATCTCCACACTGACACTGGGCGCTCTCTTTGAACCAGTGAGGGACCTACAGGCTGCTACACACTGGAGAAATCTACCAAGTGAGTATGACTGCACTTCCTGGAGTTCAGAGGGGACAGCTTGCGTTTGTTTGTGTGGTTAATTGTGGTTTAACGTCATACTCAAGGGTTTTTCACTTATATGACGATGTGCCAGCCCAATGGGTGAAAGAAACCACCCTCGACACCACTGGCAACAAACAAAGACAGGACGAGACAAATAAAAGACGCAATACAAATGCCACAAAACAGATCGGATTCCTGTTCCCCTTTAGCTCTGAGAGCACCAGCTCCTTCCAACTGCCCACGGGACCGTTTGTGGTTCTGTCTGTCATTCATTGGACTGCTGAAGCCCCTTCAATGCTCTGCTCACGGGTTTGAGCTCCCCTTTTGACCCCAGGTTTCGGATGGTACCAAGGATGTTTCACCCTTTGTTTTGTCTGATCTTCCACCAATAGGGTTGGCCAATATATTCACTTTCTAAACTCACACAGGGTTGGTTAGTGGTTAAAATGGGAGATAACTATATTACTGATATAACTGGCAGTGCCCCCTTACGTCACTGACTATCAAGACACTTTAAATGGATGTTCATAGGAGGATTATTTTAGTCAATGATATATAGATACATAAAAATCATACAGTGTTGGTCTGTGGCTAAAATTGGAGATAACTATTACTATATTACTCATGTACAAGGGCTTAGCCAGAAATCAAAAGTAGGGTGTCAAATGACTGGGTGTCCACTTTTGACAGTTTTCCTATCTCCTGACTGTTAAAATTTCTTAAAATAGGGTGTCCAAATAAGGCAATTGTTCACTTCAGGGCGTCCACTTGGACGGGTGTCTGCCTAAGCCCATGCTCATATAACTGGCAGTGCCCCCTTATGTCTTATTGACTATCAAGATACTTTAAATGGATGTTCATAGGAGGATTATCTTGTTAGATGGCACTGTATGTTTTATGAGTAACATATTTATCTCCCTTGTTAAGCCATTGGCCAACCCTATTACTGACAATGCACCCCCTAAGAGTAGTATCTTTGATTTGATGTTGGAACATCAATTAAATTCACGTGACAAATCCTAGAGTTGGACATGATAACTGATATCATTATGAATTTGTGAATTTGACAGATTTGTATGGCAATTATAATGTTTTGCTGAATTATTGAACATGAAAACAAGGCTAGATATTTATGAATCAAATGTTTTTTGTTTTCATCAGGTGAATATTAGTTTAATTGTGTGATTAGAGGACAATAACCAGGTAATGCCATACCATACATACAGAAAGGTATAAAACATAATCTGAATTGACACCAAATAGATTGTCTGGACACACAATCAGGAGCAAGCATCCCCCCCCCCCCTTCTTTGCTTCCACACTGTTTAGGGGAGAGGAATTGGTAAAATATAAAATAGAGACATTTTTTCATTCATTTAGTTTTTGTATTAATTGTTCTTTAAATGTTTTATTTTAGACCTCTTATAACAAATAGAACCAATACTTTGGTTGCATTTCAAATTATTTTAGATATCCATAGATTTTGGAATTGTATGTTATGTTTGTTTGTTTGTTTGATTGGTGTTTAACGTCGTACTCAAGGGTATTTCACTTATAAGACGTACACAAATACAGAACATCACAACCAAATCTGCTTCCCGTTACCCTTTAGCTCCGCATACACCAGGGTCCACTTGCACAAAGCCTCCTTAAGCTAAGGTGACCTTAACACTTAAGGGGATATTTAATAGGAAAATTAAGATACCCTTATACCAGTTTCACAAAGCCCCCTTAGCATATTCGTAAGTCCGTCTCCTTAGCATAAAGATAAGGCGGAACTCTTTTTAGTAGAAGGAATGAATAGTCCCTCTTTGTTTGAGCACGTGATTTTGACAGCTAGCAGACGACAAAATGTCAGAAAAATGGAAAAGAAAGGGGAACTTTTCCCAAACAGAAATGGCAGTTCTGACCAACATAGTCACACAGAAGGAGGTCATTCTTTTTGCATCATTTTCTTCTACTGTCAACAACCAAATGAAGAAGAAAATCTGGGCCGAAATTTGCGACAAGTAAGTTAAAAACTTCAAGTAATTTTTCTCTGACACATCTGATAGCATAGATCCAGGTACCCTCATTATATAGCGTATGCAATACTTACATGATAACATAGCCTTATAAATAAGACCTAGATTACATCTAGATGTAATCTAGGTCTTATTTATAAGGCTACTGATAACATTGCTTTGTAGGCCTAATATTAACGAGTCCGATATATGCATATTGTATGTTTGTGGGTGAAAAAAAAACAAAAAACAACAACCCTAAAGTACACACCATTGGTCTATTCATACCTCCATGGTCTATTTAAATCTGTGTATTTTGTTAAACTCTAATCCAGTTTAGTCGTTTATAATGAGACATGTATAGGTCTATACTTCATGTGGTGTCCATTTACATGTATATCAATATGGACCTATCGGCTATCACTCTATTTAATTTCCCATAAAACAGAGGCTATGCAGAGAATAGCATGTCCATTAATAATATAAATTGTTCACACATCTTCATGTTAAAATCCACAAATTCAAAATGTTAAAGTTAAACTATATAATACATTGACATATTTATAAATTTTTAACACTTTTGTATGTCCTATTTAGTTCATTTTGTTTCTCCTTTGGCTTTTGATGGGTGTGCCTGATTTGAGTTGTCTTTGGTTGTTGATAAAAGCTTAGCTGAAGTACTGCTGAATGTGTCGTCAAACACTAATCAAACAAAAGATAATGTTCAAATCCAATTTGATGGTTTGGCCTAGATATAACCTGTTGTGTTTAAATATTGTTGTGGAGGCAATGCTTCTTCAATGCACTAATGACCCATTTTAAATTTTTGCTGGCGATTATCTCATTTTGTGATTTCTTGTATTTCATATCATTTCTCTTTTATTTTTCAAAGAGTGAATGCCTGTTCTACAACACAAAGAAGCATTGAAGAAATAAGAAAAAAATACCAGGACTATCGGTAATTGATTATTTTTATGTAGCGAATTACATCATACATGTGTGACAAAGATATATATAAACAAATTGCCAGATTAGATTTATTAGAAATGAACAGATAACCAATAACATGACAAAATAATTTGTAAGCCACTCTGCAGTAGCAGCATAGCAGTTGTTTGCATTCTAATGACTCAAACAGTGGGCTTGGCCCTGACTTCATTAATCTCTCACCTCATTAGGTGAAATGCTATGTCTTTAGCACATTTCTTTCTTTCTTTTATAAAGTACAGATGCTGATTATTTGTAAGAGATGAAATATACACATATATCCATGAATCTTTAAATACTTCCAAATTTGTATTTTCAATACAATGGTTTATGTACTATTGCTCTTTCTATGTTCTATTATATATAGAAAAGCAAAAACCTCAAAAATGGGTTTGGTATAAATATTTTTGGACTACTTTGGGTATGAAGGAAAGGTTTAGTCAGTCTGATCACTGTATTCTGAGTACAGACAATTTCAATACATGGAATCAAAATAAAGTTTTTAAATTTCCAGGTGGGTTACATATCTTCTATTAACTGTTTTAATGCTTTTTTGAACTTGTTTCAGATCTCAGGTGAAAAAGATGCTGTCTGAACACAAAAGAGAGATGAGGAAGACAGGTGGAGGACCAGCTCCTCCTCCTCTATCTGACATACAAATAAAGGTATTTTATAGTTTTTTTACATAGTAATTACGGTTCAAAATATTCATATAAATAAACATAAATCAATTTATTTTCTTTATTTATTTTTTAGGTAGCTGCTACAATCCCAGAGTGCCAGATTGTAGGGTTTGGGGGATGCGAAACAGGGATTGTGGGCAGTAAGTACAGGTTATAATATATATGATAAATATATGATAAGGCCTATAGTATACAATATGTGGAATAATACTCAAATACAATAGTACTATGAAAGGGCATGTGAGAACTCAACCCTGAAACACTTATGAAGAATAGTTCAGGTGAACTGTACAAATCTGCATGCTAATACTGAAGTGACATATAAAATGTAATATACACAATGGAACTTGGAACGATTATTTCAGATCTTAGAAAATTATTTGTGATAACCAGAATGAGTGTCTGGTTATTGTACATAAGAGTCAAATCAAAGAAGTGATTTAAGCATTCATATATATTGTGGCTTTAATGTTAATATAATCTAGCAAATGAATAAAATACAACAGGAATTTCAATAATGCACTTATACACCATATTCAATATTTATTTAATATAGTTGAGACAACTGACTCTCCACAAGAGGATGATGTGAGTGTTGGGGGTGAGGGATTACATCCCAGTGTCCCTATGACTCCTGAGATTGAGGATCAGGTGGAATGTGGTAAGTAATGACTATCAAACAGAAAGTCTCTACATTTTTTATCTATAAACTTTTAAACCCTTTCTAATTTTGTTTAGAAAATGAAATGCCAACTAACAGATTAATTCTGTGTAGATTTGCATTTTTTTCTCTTTTCACATAAAACAAATTAGAATGATATAATGTGGTTTCCTTTCTTATAGTAACGGAAAAAACACCTGTTATACAAGAGAGAACCAAATATTAAAATTGTTTTTGAATGACAGCTTTTTCATTATCATTCATGGCAAAGAAAACTACTGTTTGATACTGTTAAGAATGATAAAAACAGTAAGTAAAACAAAAAAACAAACAAAATAATACTGTTCAAGGGCGGTATAACTGAAATATTATAAGTATAGGTTTGATTGCCATTACAGACACATTTGAAGGATTACAACATTTATTACACCCTGGCCTTATCTCTTCTCTTTAATTAACAGATGATCCCATGTGGGACTCGCAAGTATATGTAGGAGTACCAGTGGCCAGCACAAGCGCCACAAGAACTGGTAAGTATTAAATCAGATAATAGTAAAGTGAGAAAAATATGTTGTTTATCTTCATATGATATTTATATACATGTATTCAACTCATCCATGTATGAAACTGTACCTGTTTTTTTGTTTGGAGGGGAAACTAAACCAAAGCTCATGATAAGTTAATTTTCTCTGATGTACTGTACTGCTTTAATCATCTTGTTTTTTCAAATACATTTTTTTTTCTTTCAAACAACCAGGTAAAAAAGATCAAAAGAGGGTCACAACTAAAGCCAGTAAGTTTATAAACAAAGCAAGCAACTTAAATAATTGTTTATTTAGGTTGATTGATTGGTGTTTTACGCAACATTCAACAGTATTTCAGCTATGTAAAAAAAGGTCCTTGATAGAGTGACTGTGTACAACTGTTGTGTTTCACTAGAAATATGGTCCATATGTGACAAGGTGTGGAATTTTATTTGAGGACATACCTTGTCTCTGGGAAGATATGTCATGGAGCATGGTTTAATACATTGACAATTGATGACCTCTAATATGTTAACCTGTGTGAGACTGAAATTACTTAATTATCTCCCTTGGAACTAAGGTCGGATTTTCCTGGGTTAAATTAATCAGCCTTTACGATTTAAATTTAAAAGAAAGAAGTGATTTTTTAATATTAGCGAAATTCTGATATTTCTAGCTTTCATTTAGTGTGATCCGATTGTCTGTAATGTAGATTGGAGTGAGGCGTATAGTTGTGGTCAAACTAGGCAGCACCTATCAAGCCTGTGGCCATGGCTCAGGGGTAGCGAGTGTGCTTCCTAAACTGAACCTGCTTCGATTTACCGTTCACTGGATCGAGTCCGCCTGTCATATAAGTGAAATACTCTTGAGTACGACGTTAAACCCCAATTAAACCAATATACAAATTATCAAGCCGTTGTCTCAATTAAACCAATCCTGTTTACCCCTAACTTTCTGCATTTCCTTACAATAATTAGTGGGCATCCATATGCTTGGCTGACAAAGTTTAAAATA
>JARFOD010153523.1:0-12371 GCA_031763545.1 Mopalia muscosa | reverse complement strand
GTTTCAAGGTTTTCCACTATATTAAGGCTGTGTACAGTGTGAAGTGGACAATTCGTCATCATACAAGTGAAATACCCTTGAGTACGACGTTAAATGCCATTGAAAGAATCAATACATGTAAATTTCTTCAATCAGAACTCTAATGATGAATTAACTGGGGACATATGGCCTTGATAATGTTAAGCGTTAACTGGATCGCTACACAGGGAACAGCATGTTCCATGTGGACCGGTGCAATCGAAGTAGGGAACAGTTATCATGTGTATTGCCTATTTATCAAGTATTTCAAATATTTACTTCAGGCTAGTTAAACTTTGCCTTAAATTAACAATTTAAACACTGGTCATTGGTATAATTAAATAAAGGTCTATGGAGACTATGGTATTGTGATATGTTTTTCTTCTTTGTTTCAGCTATTGAAGAAATCTGCAATGCATCTATTGAGGTATGATTCGCTACAAATTGTAGACTTCTGTTCAATGTCCCCAGCTTCAATGTACTCTGCCCAGATGATACTGTCTGAGCTCAGTGATGAGAATTTTATATATATATACTGTAAAGTTGGGTACTTACCGATTGAGCAGGCACCCCAGCACAATAGTGAATTAGAATGCCTTTAAAAAGCGATAGCGGAAAGAAAAGTATATGGATGTGCTTAGAAGCCAACAGTTCAACCTTTCAACCAATGATCTGACATATAAGAAGACTTAAGCTCATGTAATGTTACATGACTTACACATGTGATCTTGTTTGTGTTTTACGGATGAATTTTCACTTTAGTAGGAACAAGCTATTTTTGTCACTAATGTTGTGAACAGTAACACAGATTATCTTCAAAATTTGAATGTAGTTTTCATCAGACTGTTCAGAAAATGAATGGGATTTGATTTAACCAAACTCCCCAAAACAATACCACTATCATTGCATAGTTCTACCATAGTAACCTACATATCACCAACACTTGCAAAGCAATATCGGCGCTGTTATGGCAATACAAATTTTAATTATGTTTTATATTATACACCCAAGAGTCCATTTTTGTGTTTCCTGAGCGTAAAATGGATATAGAACATCTGCTTTGTCAGTTTACACTGAACTAAGTTTAACCAAGAAAACAGAAAAAATGGGCAAATTTAATTTCAATACATATATATACAATATATTTTTAAAAAAATACCTCTGTTTTCATCTATGGTTAGAGGCTAGCCCTATCCACATTATGTCCATATGAGGGAGTCCTATGATGTGGCTTGGGCAATTGCGAGTGGATTTAACAAGGTTTCCTCCCTGTTTTATACTGCATTTAAGTAGGTCAGTTATTAGTTAACAAACTGTTGTCATATTAGTAAAATACTCTTGAGTAATGCATCCCCCAGAAAACAAACAAACCTCTGTGACCGCTGGTGTCCATTTCATAAACAACTATTTTTGTTGTTTTCAGGATTTAACTGCTGTTTTAGGAAGATCCAGCGCTCAACATTTAAAGGATTTCCTCAACCACCAATGAAGTAAGAAAGGAAACTGAATAATGGTAAAGTGAAGAAAGATCTTATTCCTGAGATACAGAAATATCACATCCAAGGATAGGCTCTCAGTATGTCATGGGTTTCTCTTCGATCAAGACCTTAGGACTTGTCCTTTTCCTTGCGGAGTGCTCAGCATACACTTACAGTGTGCATCGTGAATGAATAAACTTGACTGGGTGTGATCCAGTCTGAAGTACCCTTTTTTTACAACCTTCTTCACGGATGTGACACAGGGAAGCACAGACATGAAGAAGCAGTGACATGAGGAAGCACTGATATAAAGAAACGCTGGCACAAGGAAGCGCTGGCACAAGGAAGCAATGACACAAAGAGGTACTGACTGACGGAAGCAGGGACTTGAGGAAGCATGGACAGTTGTATATTGGCAAAGTAATGATGAATTTTTTTCTACTGTTTATACAAAAACTTGAAAATGCAAAAACACTATTATATACAGTGTCACTGTTGAACTTTTCTCTTGTAAAGTTGCTGAGTAATAATTTTTATTTGGCATTGTCAGTTGGCTCTACAGTACCTTCCACTGGAGCATACATATGAAAGTAAGGTAAACCTTGTCAGGGCAGTTTCTAGAAAAATTTCCCATGTTCCTATCCCAAATTTTTCAGACCATAATCAGGGTTCCGAATCCGCCTTTAGCTTGATTTTAACAGGAATTTATGAAAATAGTAATATATCGATATTAATTTGGGCTTGAAATAGTTTGGGCGCCCATACAGTTTCTGTAACTAAAATGGCTTTGGATACTGCGCAGCTTGTACTGTTAACAGATTCAAGTATATCTTTTATACCTTCAAGTATTTGTTTATATGAATAAAGTTATAATTTATAACAAGATTGTGCAGGTCTGTTTCAAATGAACTATTACACCAGAGTATCTTCTCAGTGTCTGCAAAAGCCGGGATAAGGGTCAAATGAAGTTCAGTTGAAGAAAAGAGTAGACTTGATCTACCATGTCCCAGTCTGCTCAGCTGATAAAGGAGTAGAGGACTCCGGTCAAGAAGGGCCCTCAATGTCAATGGAACTCTGTCAATTCATAAATCTGTGAGCTACAACACAGCTATGTTTTAGTTTATCCATTCTCTATTATCACTTAAGCTATTTCCTTAGGGATAGGATTCCATTTTACAAAATTGTGCAGAACAATAAGACCACCTTGTTTTATTTTATCGTAATTGTGTTTTTGTTTTGAACGCAAAAATTTGAATATAAATTCATCGATTCTAAATAGAAATCTAGCTGTTTCTCATTGCAATGACAAATTTGATTGCATTTCAACAATTACCACAAACCATATATTAGACATTACCTAAATTTTCAACTCCATGGATATGTCCTAAGAACATAATAATTAGCAATGGTTGATAGGATAGAGTTCCCCAAACTCCATGTAGTAATATGGTCACCATTGCAAATATTAGTGAGAGCTTCCTAGTGCTCTCAGACTGAAGGGCAACAAGAAGTCATGCTGTTGTGTCTTGTGATTGTCATGCCAGTGGTTTCCTTCACCCATTAGGCTGACACTCTGTCATCTGAGTGAAATAACCTTAAGTTATTAGACCCCAAAACAAAAAAATATGGCAGCATTCTCGCAGCTCACAATCCAATTTATTAAATTGGTGAAACTTTTTTTTTTCGTTCATATACTGGAATGAAAAATTGAAAAATGATTGATTTGTATAAAATATTTATATTTTATTTACAAAGAATAAAATACAAAACTATTGGACGGAATCTACATTTACATGTATATAGAGTGAATAATGAACAGTAATTATACATACAGCATAACCTTTACTACAATCAATTTTTTATCGTATGACAAAGTTGCAATCTGATTTAAATTAACTCTTGGCATTATACAGTCTCTATGTAGATCATTCCTGATGATGGTTTATAAACCGAGATCTAGAAACTTAACATGCATATCTTTTCATTTCCCAGAGTTGTGACTTTAGTCTTTCTTCTATGTAGATCTTAGATACAGGTTATGTAGCAGGCCTTCTGGTTGGAGATGTGCTGTGCTCAAATCAGCTACCTTGAATCAGAAGGCTTGCTACATTAAATTGCCCAGGATTCTCAAGAGGAGACTACATGTGTATTCAAATGATCTAGCCCTCTGGCTAAAGGCAGTTGGTTTGAAAAGTATCAAGAATGTCATTTACTTAGTTAGCAGGAATATTATTAAAACCTTCAAACATTTTGTAAAAGCTCCACATCTTGGTTGTGCTAGTGTCAATTATTGTTGGAATACACCATTGTCATAAGTGAAATATCCGTAAGCACGGCGTAAGACACCAATCAATCCAATGATGCGCCTGATAACACGAGGCTGTGGTTAACACAGGTACTTGTCCACCAGGACACTACTGGTTGGGGAGCATCTCTGTGATTGCTCAACCAATTTGTGCAATTTGATACATGATTTTGTAAGATCAATAAAGTATTGTGGAGCTAGTATAGATCTGATTATAATCAAACTGGTTATTTCTCATTAAAAGAGTTCATTCTTCACAGACAAAGTAACAATTTTTCTTGGAGTCAATAATTTAGTAGAATGTTTCCATTCCATATCTCAGTCTCAAATTTCACTTTACCTTTCATAAAGTCTCGGATGATTGGAGGTGATGCAGCTTCACAGCACAGCTAAATTATCCTAAAACTAATACATCTACCATTGTTTCAAGTCGAATATTATCATTTCTTTGGAATTGAAATTTCCATGAGGGAGTCCTTAATAAATAAGACAGGATTTGAGCAATCTTCACTTCAATAATAAGTCTATTTACATGTTACAAATAAAATCTCCACAAGGTTTTTATAATCTATTCAAATTACAGTTTACTTATCTCATGACGTACATACATTACTTTAAAAACTGTAGGCCCTACAAACCAACAGTGCACTGGTCCAAAATGGAGAAAGAGTATGGTTAACCACAGCTGGGAGTGTGTTGTCATTCCGCATCTAGAAATACTCATTGAAGGATCCAGGAACTCCCGAGATTCAATCATGTGCTGAGATTTGACTGTAGAGTGCTTCACACATTCTAGCATCATCCTGTAGTGAAAGAGATTACTGTAAGTGGATGGAATGGACTAATCGAGCTGATGATGTAAATCACAAGGACTTGTGTTGTTTACACGGAGTATCCACTGTAGTTGTGACCAGTTGATTCTGGAAAATGAACACTTTGATTCGATCAAAAGCAAATAGGAAGATGAGTAAGACGGCCACGTACTGGACCCAGCCCCACTTAATGAGATACCAGAAACCTGGGGTGTAGCTGAACAGGAAGATTAAGGAAAAATAATCTTTCATTCACGTTTAAATCAGTTTACAATGTCACAGAAATGAAACAGTTTATGTATAAATGGCAGTAGAGTAGTATTTTCTATCGTCTAAGCCAAGTCAGTTGGCAATATCAAATAGATATATTTACAGAAAACTATGTACAGGCCTTACGATGTGGATGGGCTTTGTTAATTTTATTGTGTAGGGTTGTAAGCTCACTACACTGTACTGATAAAGGTTAGTTCACTCGTAAGCCAGCTTTATTTCTTTATTCATCTGATGTTGGATCAACAGGATTTAATCCGAATTACAGATCATTCATTGGCCAGCATTATTGTGGGAGGGAAACTGGGTAGTAAATATACCCAGAGAATTCATGACCTTCCGCTGGTTGCTGGCATACCAACCCATAAATGGTTCGTGTGAATCAAACCTGAGAGACCCCAGAGGTGAGGGGGATATGTAGACCAGAAGCATGCACTCACTAGAACGTACACTTTAAACTACTCCGCCACAACCAGGACTTCCTGATATTTGACCAAGTTTGGATATAATACGTTTGTTTGATTGATTGGGGTTTAATTTCGTACTCAAAAGAATTTCACTTATAGGACAACAGATTGTCCACTTTACAATGTTCCTTGCTTAATTATGGTTGAAAACTAAGCGAAAACCACCCACATAATTGCTGGAGCTACACTGAGTGACTCGACTGACAAGGGGATATAATATGAAATTCAAAAGAACATGTAAAAACTAGGTGTTATCAGATCTTTTTTCCGGGAATATGGTACGAAGTAAAATAAAATGACGTAAAGGATACAGGAAGACGTCCTCTGGGTAGTTGATATTAGCAGTGATGGTAAATGGTTGACTGGCTCCACGACCTGGTGTCCATACATAATAGGAATTATCAACAATAGTCGATACTGAAAAAAAAAAAAATGTTGATTTGTGATGAATATTCCATAGGAAATACATCAAGACGACAAATGTATAGCTACATGTGTATTTTCTTTATCTGATCATTCAGAGTAACAAAAATTCACAGAAACAAATGCAAGTTTTATTTAAATATTTTTAAGTATAGTTATTTATCAAAGGGGGAAATAATTATTACAAATTTGTCTCACACACACACTGGATGGTAGAGTAAATGGATTGCTGTAGAAAGAATCAATTATAGCATTCAGGAACATTGCTGCAAAGCCCTTATGTTTCTCTTTCCAATACATTTTTTCTTTCTTTATCATTCTAATGACCAAATGTGGCAGTAGTGAAAGACAGACATGGCAGACTAACTTGACACATACCAATAGACAGATTGAATAACATGTCCCAAAAGTCTTACAGACTGAATAGGCAACGGTCAAATACAGATCTTTTATATGAGAAGAGGTGATAGCCAGGTCTTTTTGTTTATATTCAATCATCTATTTCCTTGATGATGATATTCGATTGCTCTTATATTTTTTTATAATAATTCCTAAAAGTATACAGAAGGGCAAGTATGTGTTCCGTGGTATTCTGTAACAACTTAGCAGTCATGATGGACAGAAAGATCAATCATTTTAAAATCAGATAAAACCATGTGATGAAAACTTACAATTTCTGTCTGAGTAGGCTTGAAATATTTCACTCAGTTTAAAATCCTCTGCATAAAGGCTGCTTGAATCAATAACAGGGGCCTGATAAGAAATAAAACATTTCAGTGCTTAAACAAAAAAACAAAAAAAGATCTTATTCATAGTTGAATAAAAAGTAAGAAAACATTACACTTATTAGTTTTCATTATACCATTATCTGACTTGTACTAAAAAAAGTGTGGAAAACAGAGAGGAATCACCATAACAAAAAACACTCCCACAAATGCTAGAGTCCCATCGTTTCACTTAGCCATATATCTGTGGTTAACAGACAGAATTTAATGATTGATTGGTTTTATGCCATGTTTAAGGGTATTTCGCTTATATGCCGGGGGTGTGTTCCAACAATAATTGAGATTAATTGACACTAGCACAACGAAGATGTGAAGCATTTCCATAATGTTGCAAAGTTAATTGTCCTCCATTGCTGAGTAAAGACAGCGTTTGGTACTCTTCAAACAAACTGTCCTTAGCCAGAGGGCCAGACGGAATTGAACTTGGGAGCGTAACATTGAAGAAGGATCAGTAGGCAGACACGCTCACCACTGAAGCATGCCCTGGTCCATTAGTATTATCAATTGTCATAACATTGTAAGCTTACATAACTTAAACAATATTTTACACAATTTATAGTAAAACATTAATAACAATTCATCTCATTTAAATAATAATATAATTCACTTAATTTAAATACAAATATCAAAGTATCCTATTTTAAAACTCCGATAACAAAAATGCAATTTGATTTATTTCAATACTGCTGACATAAACACATTCTGTTAATTGAGTCAGTGAATCTAAGCTGATCTGTGAGTTTATTCCAGCCTACATGTATAAAATGTATTTTCAGTCACTCTGTTATAGTCCCTCACAGTCATACGGTGTGTTTGGCGGGGGTGTATAATACTAAGAATAATCCTGTTCGTCCCTGGAATTCTGGAGGGACCAATTTTGCGACTAGGGGGAGGTAATTCAGAGACACATTCTACCCTCTTGGCTCTACACAGCTTTATGAAAACAGAACATTGCTAAAGGTACTGGATGAACAATGTATCTAATAAAATATTGTATTTTAGTTGACTGTTTACAATGGTTTCATTACCTAAAATGCAGGGTCTAGACATTTTATAGACCAACTATACTCACATCATATCTGTTATCAATGCCCTTATGTCCAATAGGTTGCTTCTGTTTAAAGCGTAGATCTCCCACCATCCACATGTCAGCACCCGCAACAGAGGACTGGTAACGGACATAGCCCATGGATTCCATCGTCAGTGTAGTAAATTTCTGAGGAATTAAACCATAATGTAATCAGTTGAAGAATATATTACATCTTTGAACACTTAATTACATAATTGACAAAATGAGTCAGAAAACAAGTTTGGAAAAGGGGTCTTCAATGCCATAGCTACAGAGAAAACAGTTCACACTACATAATTGAATTACCCTATAACTTCTAGCAGTTGTGACAGAGAAATAGGCTTTATCACAGGGGGTCTTACATGTTATTTCTTGTCCCAAAATTAGAGTGTCCCAACTTGTAGAAGTTATAGGATAATTCTTCTCTTTTTTTATGCAATCTTAAAATACACTCTTAATCATCTGGTTTAATAATGACGTATGGTTTCCAGCATATTCATCATCATGCTGTCAGTTCTTTGCAATGGAGCCAGGAGAAACATTTAAAATGACATGTTTTATAGTTGTGTTAGTGGGCTATTGTTGGGAAAGACATCCATCGTGTAAGTGAATTACCTTTAGATACAGTGTCAAACACCAATTAATTTCTATACTGTCCTAGAAAAAATCTCAAAGAATAGCTCTTTATATTATTATTACAGACAGTGACTACAGTTTTATTTTTAAGTTATGATACACTTTTATTGTTTGTGCTTGAAGTTTGTCCTTTCAGAAGCATTAATAAGACAAAGTCAACCAAAAACAAAACAAAACAAAAACAATCAGAAATTGATGTTTTTTCTACATTGCACATCTACTTATTATATAAGAAAGTTGTATGAAAGTTTCAAAATCTTAAGTTGAATAGCAACCAAAATAGAGTCCAGACAAACTTTCTGAAATGCCAACCAGACACACAGACAAAAAAGGCCAACCTATGACATTTCATTCAGCACCTCAAATAGGCAATATGTAAAACAAAAAACCATACCAATAATTTATAATTGAAGATAAGCAGCAGATGGATCCCTTGGACCATTTCATTAGAGGCCAATGGCACCTCCAGCTTGAGGATTAACTTGTTAAACTTCCCATCCCTATTAGAATCCTCTTCATGGTTCTAAAATATAATATATTACATTAAACATTGTCAGACAATTCTTGGACAGGTCTTGTACTTGTATTTTTAATAATGCCGAGAAAAACACATATTTGTATATCATTTCCTGAGTTTTACCACCACATATAATCAAAAGATTTGCTATGTCACATTGTCTCTTTTATTCAATCCATCTGTTTCTTTAATTTGGGTTTTTATGCCATAACATATGTGACTGCATACCAGTGGAGAAATCAAGATAAAAAACTAAGACCTCAGTGACCAGTTTTAGATTCAAACAAAAGATAAATGCTCATTTAATACTGTTGTCAAAAATTTCCTTAAAACATCACAAGGATCTCATAAATGTTATTTTACAACATCAAAGTGTGTGAGTCCAAAGGATTGTTTGTTTGTTTGATTGATTGGGGTTTAATGCCGTACTCAAGGGTATTTCACTTATATGACGACATGCTAGCCCAATGGGTGAAGGAAACCACCCTTAACACCACTGGCAGTAAACAAAGACAGGATGAGATAAATACAGGACGACAACAACAGGACGCAATAAAGACACCACAAACAGATCGGCTTCCTGTTCCCCTTTAGCTCGGGAGCACCAGGGCAACATGAAGCTCCCTCCAACTGCCCGCGTCAGCCCAAAAGAAACCTCACTCAGTGTCCATAGAAAAAAGCAAAATTTACCATAATTTTAAAGATTCAAAAGGCTCTGATATGATTTCAACAAAGAGTTTGAGTTGCATATACCTTAACAGTAGGAACTCTGATATTACTCTGCTGAAGTTGGTTATAGTTTGGATAAGTGCTCCATGTTAAATACTGCCCATTGGATAACTCTAACACCATCAACATTTCACGTTTGAAAGTCACAGTTGGTAGTTCTCGAAAATATGCCTCTTTTTGCCAGAAACCTAAATATATACAACAAAACTTAAGTTAATGTCTGTTTCAGTCTAGTACCCTGATTATTAATAACAATGAGTGTACCAATTAATGACTAGGGGCATTAGATTCAGAGACACTGCTCAATTGAATTTGTTTCAAAACCCACATATCTCCACATGAAATGTTTGCCATATAATTTAATTTGCAAGAGATTGAATGTTTCATGAATTACACATCCAGGTGACCCTGGTTATTAAACAAGTGCACAGAGAGTTTTCATATGTAGTCAATTGTTTTTGTGTTTCAGAGGCAGGCCTTTTTTTAGCTTGGTAAACATAACGGTTTTCCCTTCACACATTCCTACGTTATACTGTGCACATCACAGACAGGCATAGTATTAGCCAGAAATCAAGAAGAGGGTGTGTCAAATCACCATTTCTACAGAAACAGGGTGTCTCATGTTACTTTTCATCTATCTTTCCCATGTTAAATTTGTCTAAAACTGTCTAAAAATATCTCAATGAATTCAGCTCCAGATGGACTTGTTGAGGTTGATATCACCAGTCTAAAAGAGTAATGGAAGTAGTAAGCTTGTTTGGGAGGAGGCCGTGAAATCCAGCCCATGACAAGACAGCCTGTCTGCGTAGTGTTAGCCAGAGGGGTGTCTCAGTGTCTTTGAGACAACCAAGAAGCCATTTGAGACCCCCCTCTGGCTAACACTATGCAGACTAAAAGACACAAAAAATATTCAGGGCTGAGGCTGTCTTGTCATGGGCTGGATTTCACGGCCTCTTCCCAAACAAGCTTACTACTTCCCTTACTCTTTTAATTAGACTGGTGATATCAACCTCAACAAGTCCAGTCTGGAGCTGAATTCATTGAGATATATTCTTTATACAGACTTTTCAGAAGTAAGCAAACCTGGACTGCGTTACGAAGTGGTTTGCTTGTTTGGGAGAAGGCGATGGAATCCATTGACAGGATAGCCTGTCTGAGTAGCGGTATGGACTAGGATTATACTCAAAGAGTACAGCTACAATTACTAAGCTAGGCCTTATTTTAAACGGGTTCCTAAGCCCCAATGTCTTGGTTCGTATTTATATTCACTCTAAGTGTACATGTAGGACCTATATACAATTCAATGAGATAAGTATTGGTATTTCGAGGGGGGTGGTTTTTACGAGGTTCAATGGTTGTCTCTCGGTTTTCCATCGTATTTAAGCCAGGAACAATGTGAAATTGACAATCCGTCGTCATTTAAGTGAAATACTTTTAAGTACGACGTTAAAAATCCACTCAACCAAAAAAATCACTAATTCATCATTAAGTTGTTGTTGTAAAAGCAAGTATAAACACGTAAGTCAGGTTCACCAAAGTGTTAGTATTACCAATTTCTGACAATTTCGTACATACCAGTGCTTCTGTACACAACGAACAAAGGTGGAATGAAAGTCAGGATAAATATGGCAATAAGTAGAAGAGTGGCTTTGGAGCAAACATGGCCTTTATAACGCCGAAGTTCTGGATGAGCAAATACCTCGTAGACCGCCATTTTCAAACAAAGCACCTCCGGAGTAAATCTATATATTTATTTTAGTAGTTATTTGCTAAAAAAAAATACGAATTAAGTTAAGCAATACTGGGTTTTAAAATCAATTTAAAAATGGATAAAAATATAGTTATGAAATTTTACAATTTTGCAACGTGTGGAGAGGGAGAAGGGCGTCAACCAGTGGTTGATTGGTTAAATTAAGCACGTGACTTATCGGCATTAACATATGTAAACAAAGATGAGTGCGTGATTTATCTCCTATGTAAAGGAGTTGTGTTTCACAAAACTATACGTGATGAACGACAGTCTAGAATAGTTTAAAATGTGTTTATGGCTTTCGCCATAATAATCTATAAAACATAATGAAACTACGATACCGGTACTCGACTATTAGACTTGTTAGTATATGCTCTAACGCTCAAATGCCATAGTTTCAGCAAATCAATTAGCGTCTGATTATATACACCCTAACTTCTTCCAAGTTTATATATATGCAAATTATTTTTTACAATATGTGAAGAAAAAAAAAAACGGTTAACGATAGTAAACCTTTTAAATCCCTTGGTAAGTTTGGTATAAACGTTTTAGTGGGCTAGAAAAAGTGACTACTCGAATAGATATATTAATGTGCATTGAGATTTGAGAACAACTGATATGAATGCAAATTTTAAGTCTTGTTCGCTTGTGGTGTTAACAAATTTAAAACAAAGTTTTGGAAATTGACAGATGTGTAATTGAGATAAATAAATAAATAGTTCTACACATAATTGATATTGCCATGCAGTATTTTCTTATAATTGTTCTGCCTTCCACAAATTGGTGTATCTAAATTGATATCCTGTTATTTATACCTCACATTTATCATTTGAATAATAATATAACCATGGCAATCTTTTACGTTCCAACCACATGGTCAGTGAATCTTAACAACGGTAATCTTGTATGTTTCAACCACATGGTCAATGAATCTTAACCATGGTAATCTTGTATGTTTCAACCACATAGTCAGTGAATCTTTACCATGGTAATCATGTATGTTTCAACCATAAAGTCAGTAAATCTTTACCATGGTCATCTTGTATGTTTCAACCACGTAGTCAGTGCATCTTAACCATGGCAATCTTGTATGTTTCAACCACATAGTCAGT
>JARFOD010153512.1:0-12371 GCA_031763545.1 Mopalia muscosa | reverse complement strand
ACCAACCAATCAACCAACCAACCAACCAACCAACCGACCAATCAGTCAACCAGCCAATCAACCAACCAACCAACCAACCAATCAACCAACCAGCCAACCAACCAATCAACCAACCAATCAACCAACCAACCAACCAACCAACCGACCAATCAGTCAACCAGCCAATCAACCAACCAACCAACCAATCAACCAACCAATCAACCAACCAACTAACCAACAAACAAACAAACAAACAAACAAACAAACAAATAAAATAAGAAACAAACAAAAAACATTCATTAACTCTCTTATTCAGTAGCAGGTTTCTCATGAATTACAATAGTTTCCTAGGCGTTTAACCTGTAAAATTTGTTAAAAATCCATAAAATGTGTTATATATACGAAATTTAATTTGACAGTTATTGTCCCAATATAAAGCTTATACGGCTATGAATAATATATCACAATATATAATTTCTCCTAAATTTCCCACAGATTATATATAAAAAGTAATATACAGACTTGTTTTATTTTCTGAGATACAATAGTTTACTATAAATCAAAGATCTAAGGAGAGAAGCTGGTGGTTAAACGATTCGTGTTGAATAGAATGAACACACGCCGATTGTTGTAACTATTTTGCGCGGTCACCGCTCTCACGTCATGCCGTTCGCCGTTTGGCCGCCGTTCTACTGTTCCTCGGGTGATTTATGGCGGATTTTGAGGAAATGTCGAGGAAATGTCATATTTGTGCTAATTCCCGGTATGATGTAGTGAGGTTATGGCCGTATCGATTCACTGTACAAATCCTCCCATACTCCGCTATTGTCAACCGACGGAAATATTTTTCAATCAGGGAAGAGAGATCGACGAGTCGAAGCTTTGCGGCAGCACTTAGACTAATGACAAACACTGCCCGGGGACTTTTGTAAAGGGGAGAAAAGCAGTCAGCTATTTCCAGTAGTTATTTACATCCCATGGCCATTTTTCATCCACGATAACAATTTTGTGGAACCCTTCCAGTGGCTTTTTGTGGCGAATGTAAACAAGTGTATGGTAGAGCATGTGGCCATATCGGCAAACCTCAAACACAACATAAAACGTATACAAATAGTCTGGTGATTAATGAAGAACATTAGCAAGAGAAAGGGGGGACATCAGACCCAGTTTCCTGAAGTTAACAACCAATTTCCGTGCCGTCTTATAGTTTCATAGACCTTTCTTTCGGAGCTCTTTACAAGGCTAATTTTTCACATAAATATTGTCGTCAAATGAACGATCAACGTATTCTATTAAGCTATTGAAGTCAGTAAATGATAAATGACGAAACTGGAACTGTTCTATAAGATTTGATATATGTCGGTAGCTTACACGTCATTGGTTGATACACCAACCTATGTTTCCACCACAGAGACAACCATATACGACCTCTATTCCGTAATAATCTGCGTTTTTTCTCTCTCTGATAATATGAACATGTCCCTATTTCGTAAATGTTGAGTGTAATACAGGTCTGGCTTCATTTCGATAGCTTTTTGGAAGCAATGTTGAATTACTTAAATTTGAAAATTTGATAAAACACCCCTAGTGTAAACTTATCAAGTAAGTGAATTGGCTTTAAGCGTTACGTTGAACACCAACAAAAGTCATTTGGTCAGAGGCCGGTAGTATAAGATTGACATGAAATGTGTTTGAAGCTCTTGTCAGTGTGTAGGGAAATGTGACTGTAGAGAGTTTAAGGCAGGACACCGCTCGATAGATACCCTCTCAGGAACCGCTGGAATTAACATTTAATCATCGTAATATGTTTAAACTGGCTGGGGAGAGAGGACTGCACATAGACTAATCCCGTTAGCCCAACAATAACAGCTTCTCGACGAAGATCTGCTATGATCAGGGAGCCGGCCTTACGAAGTCAATAATCCCCTCCGTCTCAGGATAGGCTTTTTTTATCGCGTCCAGGGGGAATCTTTTGAAAAACATGGATAATAGAAATGGATTATGTCTTAGAGCTCAGCCCATTTCTTGAGTTGGAATATCTTGAAAATACGTGACTTTTCTGTCATATATTCTTTGATGTATATCTAAACAATTGCTCTTCACAAGATACCACTTTAAAACTATCCACTGTGTTTCTAAAGTCGCATAGAGAGACAGAGATTTATTGATTAATAGGTAGCCTTTCCGTGGTATATAATGAATTTCTATCGTGGTACCTTTATCTCAGCGGATCGGGCGCGGGCCTTGCTATCCTGAGACGCCGTTTTTATCTCAGGTGAGGGCTTGTATAGTTGTGTATTCTGATCTACCTGGTACAATTTCTCAAAGTCATTAAAGGTTCTTCAGCAATAAACAGGTTTGCGTATGTGGAAAGGTCTTCGAAAAAATACTAACAAGCGGCGTTCGATACTAATGTATTTTTCAAAAAGCTTTATAAATTTTACAGTTTTGACTTTTTCCAATCGCCAGTGAAACAGCCATTAATTTGCAACGTTCGTCATTGCAATTGGTCAGACATCAGTGTCGTACGTACACTGGCTTTGTACGTTACATCAGACCTAACGAATCTAATCCGACTTTAATTCTGTGTAATTTACAGTCTATCAAAGCTGTGGATTTTCAGTACCCAGTAATATCTGGTCAGAGGGCAATCTGCTTCCTGTCTCCACTCTCCAACCTTCATGCACAAATCCTCTGCCCAGTTCCGTTCCCCTTATCCTCTTAGAGAAACCCAATCATGTATCGAAAATAAGCCCCTGTAATTTGCCGTTGGTATTCACAGTGTAGCGTCTTTAATACTCCGCTCTCTCACTGTTTGATTGATTGTATGAATGATTGATTATTCCAATTCGAGGAGGATGGAAACAAAATATACCGCGAACTAATTAATGAAGTTAAAATATAAAGCAAACAAACTAGTGGATGTTGATAATAATGCAAAATGAGAGTGATTCAATTGATTCTAATTATTGCAAATAAATACTAAATTAAATAGAGCACCCCAACTACTTGTATATATGCATTCAGAAATACAGGAAATGAAAAGCGTATGTGCTTAGGCTTCGAAACCTGGACCCTATAGTCAGCAGGACCAAATCACAACATCACATTAACTGTTCTATAGAGGCTGACCATAGCATGACCAAAATATTCACCTAAGGGCTGCTAGTTTTGTTTCTCCGTGAAAGGCAGAGGGTCGGGAGGGAACTTCCCTCTGTTTTTGGTACTGCCAAAGCAAAGGGGCAGCATGAAGTCGATAAGTCTTTTTGGGATGTCTTTTGTTTTAAGTTCTGTGACTGTCCTGTATCTGTCCTGTCTGGTTTTGATTTCCAGTGGCGTCGGGGGTTTTCCTTTCATCCATTGAGCTTGCATTATGTCATGTGAGTGAAATAACCTAAAGAGAAACGTTTATCCTGAACCAAACCAACAATATCTACATCAACAATATATCTATTAGAGCTCTCACCACTGTTTGGCATTAAACATTAACATTTTCCCGTGAGAACGAAAGTGGGTTTATATGATATTTTCTCTTAGGTGTTAGTTGTCTTTTCCCGATATATTCGCTTTACCTTTATATTTTATAAGTGTAAAGAAAGTAAATATAGCTCGCCTCCCCCGTGTATCGAAAATGCTACCTTTGGACCCCTGGGCAATCTTTACCGATTAAGCTAAGGAATTTATATATGCTTTTTTACAAGCAATTTTAGATTAAATGATATTTTCAAAGATGAACCTTATGTTCCAAGCTAGGTAAAGATGTAAATACTAATGGTATCAGAAACGGAACCGGCTATCTATCTCAGACGTACCTGGGCTATTGATCTGAGGGTAGCAGGAAACTTGCTCGTGACAGGTACACTCTCTGAGACCTGAACTAATTAATTAACTTCTAGCCAGGTGTGTTGTTGAATAAGTTATGTCGGTAATCACAACAATCTATGTGATATGAGCCTGGTACCGAATGTAAGGGATTCAGTTACTTAAACTTCAGAAGACCGGTTATATTCACGCAGTCAAATTGTTAGAATTTAGAAATGTAAAGTGAACCACAAAAAAACATACCACTGCCTACATTCAAAGCCGATTGTTTTGGCTTCCACCTTTGAACTTCAAACCGATTTTAGCTGGGATATTTCTTTCTTCTTCCATACAGAAATCCGTCCTGGTTGGTTATAAGTGTGACGACTGATGTATTGAAGCGCGTTTGAATAAAGTCAAGACAGCTAAAATATAAGCTCTTCTTGGTTGGTTATAAGGTGACGACTGGTGTATTAAAGACAGTTTGCATAAAATCTAGGCAGATGCAAAGTTAGCTTTTCTTGGTTGGTTATAAATACGAGGACTGATGTAACGTTGGGAGTTTGAATAACATCCAGGCAGCTCAAATATATAGTCTTCTTCATAGGTTGGAAATGGGACGACTGGTGCATTGAAGCGAATTTGAAATATATCCAGGCAGCTGAAATATAAATTTATTGTACTTGTTTATAAATGTACAACGAAACGACTTTCATAAAAAAAATCTAGGCAGATGCAATACAAACTCTTCTTCGTTATTTATAAATGGGACGACTAACGTGTTGAAGCGAGTTTGACAATTCTCCCTTCCAGCCCTACTACAATTCTCCCGTCTGGTCCCATGGCAATTCTCCTGTCCAAAGCTACAACAACTCTCCCGTTCAGTCCCGACAATTTCCCCGTTCAATCCTAGGACAATTCCTATGTCCAGTCGTACGAAAATTTGACGTTCAGTCCTATGACAATTCTCCCGTCCAGTCTATCGCCATTCTCCTCTTCAGTCCCACAACAATTCTCCTGTCCAATCCTACGACAATTCTACTGTCCAGTGCCCCGACAATTTTCTCTTCCAGTCCAACGACATTTCTTCCGTCCAGTCCTACGACAATTCTCCCGTCGTCTTGCGACAACTCTCCCATCATCTTGCCGCAATTTTCCAGTCGTCCTACGACAAATCTCGATTCAAGCCGTACAACAATTTCCCCATCCAATCGTATGACAATTATCATAGAAGCGCACGACTAAATGCAAGTGCATGTCTACACAAGGGGCATTCAACGTTTTTTTGACCTAATTGAATACCTAGAATGTATGCACGCTCATGCATAAAAGGGCATTTCACTAGATTTCTCAAATTGGATTCCGCCGAGTAAATGCTGGACATGTCCAAAGTGTTCCCAAATTCAATCCACATTATATAAAAAAGTGCATGCTTTCTATCATGTGCACAGGCATTTCCAGATTATTCCCAAATTGGAAGCCCATGAATGAATGCATTCAGATAGTCAACTTTCTCGACTCTGGAGTGTGCCCTGCTGAAGATACACTTGTACAGCATGTGGAATACTGTATATTTCTATCTTCTTTGCATTCGTCTTGAAAATCTTCACAAGAGCACAAATGAAAGTTTGATGCGGTCCCTTTGCTGTGGGGAGAAATCATTGTCATTTCTTTTGATAAGTGGAACTCTTCTGTACTTATCTATAATAAAACTTTATTTTACATAAGTGAAATTCTTTTCCACATATGTGAAATAGTTAGGTTTTGGTGTTTTATTTTACATATGTGTAAAAGAATTTCACATGTGTTGAAGATAATTGTACATATGTAAAATACATGTTTATTTTACATATCTGAAATTGTTTTTTACATAAGTGAAAATCTTTTCAACTTAAGTAAAAATGAATCTCCCGTATGCTGAAAAGAATTGTACATAAGTAAAATAAACGCAAAACTTACTCGACATGTGTAGAATAAAGGTGGAAGTAATAAACGGCTTGTCGTAGTGGGCAACTCGAACACTAGCTCTTGTTAATCGGGGTCCTAGTGTATGAGGCAAACTGGAATTATCTGAGAACGTATGACAATTGCCTCAATTCGAAGGCATTTGCGAAAAACATGTATTTGTATTTTTTTTCATTATTTCGTGGAACAGCAAAAAAAAAAAAAACCCAAAAAACAGACACAGCGCTGTTTGAAATCGGCCGCTGTTCGCAGTGAATGGTCTTGTAATATCGGTCGCTGTTCGCAGTGAAGGGTCTTGTTAAAATCGGTCGCTGTTCGAAGTGAATGGTCTTGTGATATCGGTCGCTGTTCGCATTGAATAGACGTGTGGTATCGGTGGCTTTTCGTAGTGAATTGTCTTGTTATATCGCTGTTCGAAGTGAATGGTCTTGTGATATCTGTCGCTGTTCGTAGTGAATAGTCTTGTTATATCGGTCGCTGTTTACAGTGAATAGTCGTGCGATATCGGTCGCTGTTCGCAATGTATGGTCTGGTGATATCGGTTGCTGTTTGCAGTGAATAGACGTGTGATATCGGTCGCTGTTCGCAGTATATCGTCTTGTGATATAGCTCGCTGTTCGCAGTATATCGTCTTGTGATATAGCTCGCTGTTCGCATTGAATAGACGTGTGATGGTCTTGTGATATTGGTCGCTGTTCGAAGTGAATGGTCGTGTGATATCTGTCGCTGTTCGTAGTGAATAGTCTTGTTATATCGGTCGCTGGTCGCAGTATATCGTCTTGTGATATAGCTCGCTGTTCTCAGTTTATGGTCTTGTGATATCGGTCGCTGTTTGCAGTGAATAGTCTTGTGATATCATTGTTGTTTGCAGTGAATAGTCGTGTGATATCGGTCGCTGTTTGCAGTGAATGGTCTTGCTATATTGGTCGCTCACTGTCTTGTGATATCGGTCGCTGTTTGCAGTGTGAATCGGTAGGTCGGTCGGTCGGTCAGTCAGTCCAACAGTCAGTCAGTCCGTCACTCGGTCGGTCTGTCGCTCGGCCAGCCAGTCAGTCAGTCATGTAACCATCTAAAGTGTTCAATCCGCTAAGTTTATTTAAGATGCGCGTCGGATACTGTCCTTGTCCTTGACGACGAGTAAACTGTGGGTAGACGGTGTAATGATCTGGGGCTAATTTCAGGGTAAATTATTCATTAGTTGGCCGTGACGATAAAGACACCCGTGGGGGAGAGCCTCGGCTTTTAATGACCCAATGCTCGCTGCCTTAGGACTCTTCATTGCTAACATAATATGGAAACAAGCTCCCTCAAACGTTTCGTCTCTATCGTTCATTAGTCGTTGGTCGATAGCTGAACGCCATAGCTTGCACTGCATTTTTATTAATATTATTAAGCCCGCTTTACCCCTCTTTTGACGATTATTTTAAGGTATATTAGCAATGAGAAAACAACTTGTTAAAAATTAGAAATTGTTTATAGTATATAACTGACGTGTTTTGCGAACTGATTTCAACAAACGTCGATAAAAATACAAATGAAGGACATTTGATCTGATTACATATAAAAGGAACTTATTATCAATAAAGCCCCCTTCTGCAAGGGATTTTTCAGTGTGAAACATCACATTTAAAGACGTGAACCATCTCCTAAAGCGTGATCAATGTGGAATGAAATACTTACGTCACTGGCTACACAAGTTCTATTGTAAATTGACGTATTCTCGGAAAATAATGTCTAAATGAATTGACGGGTAATGATTACAAACATTAAACCATTAGCTGTTGTTTGTGATGAGGTTTAACCCGAAAACAACTCGTAACAGATATCTTTAGGATATATATTTTAAACGAATAATGGCGTTGAGGGCGGTTTTCTTAGTCTAATGACCCGGCACGCTGACATATGAGTGAAATCGTCTTAAGTGAGACGCAGAATCCTAATGAAAGAAACTAATACTTGCACCGGTCTCAGTTGTACGCATAGAGTTCTCCAGACTTGAACTCGTGAACAAAAGTGAGCAACATGAGCAGCCCATAACCATAAACTATGTATAGTGTACACTGTATCGAACCAGGACTTGCTAAAAAGTGATTTATTTGAGCGTTGCTTAGATAGTTATTTAATTAATAGCTTATTTAAATAAAATCTACTAAGCTGAAGGTAGGTACAGATAATGCTAGTTAAAATAACATAGGTTTCAAATTAAAAATTAAAACTGTTACATTTTGAAGTAAAACTAAATCAAAGATTCAACAAATCAACGACATCAATATTATTGGAGGCAAATTAAGCAAACCACAGTGGATTTGATTGTTTCTTGTGTTGACATAACTTGCCCGTCACGGGGGCTGGATTATCTTATTGTCCTCAGAGGTGGAGGACAACTTGTTACTGATATGTTGATGTGAGTTTGCTTTGTGTTGGGTGATAAGCCTGTCATGACTTTCAGTATGTTCGTTATTTTGGGATAACACTTTATTGGTTTGAACAGATTCCTGTTCAGAAAATTCTGCAGGTTGAAACCCGTCCGGGAATCGAACCCACGACCCTCAGAGTTTGCTGTCAGTGATAAGGATGGAGGTTCATTTGACTCATTGGGCTCGTACACCGTCACGTTTGTGAAGTAACGTGAACTGCCACTTAAACCCCCAAACAATCAACCAACCAACCAACCAAACAACCAATCAACCAACAAGCCAACCAACCAAACAAACAAACAAACAAACAAACAAACAAACAAACAAACAAACATACAAGCTAAGAAAGAAAGAAAGAAACAAACACAACAACAAGCAAACAAACAAACAAACCAGAAATGTAATTTACTCGGCGAATTTTTCATTTAAAGTCTTTAACAAAAGATAACTGACATTCTGTTAGCTAGTTCAGTGGGAGGTGTCTACAAATATTTTATAAATGTTTTAAATTTGTGACTTAATTCTTCATTCGGTAATCGTTTTGTTTTCCAGGTGTTTAACCAAAGAGAGGATATAACATGGCATGATTTAGTTGACCAGATATATAGATAAAAAGAAAAGTATGGCTTATTCTGCATTGCATATAGAATAGCCTATACTATCACCTGAACTGTTAAATATTTTGAGTAACGATTGTTTAAGAGCGGAACAGTATAGGCCTACATCCAAAAAAACGTTACGTAAATATAACTTTTTCGTTTGAGTCTATTGTGTGGAGATGAGAGTTAAATTTTATTTAACATTTTTGCCCTTTGGCCTAGAGATCGTAGGCTAATTGAGATTGTTTTTGATAACTATGTGCTTTACATATAGGTTTCATATAGGTCCTTATATATTTAATATATTTGACAAGAATATGCACGATTTATATCACTAATTAAAGTTTTTTTTATCATTTAAGTTAAAAATCTTACGCTTTATGCCATTTACCGAGAGAGTTAAAGTAGGCGACATGATGGATTAGGCAGCGGCACGTGAGCTAATCCTACGCCAAAGCCGAGGTGAGGTTTATTCACGCGGGAAACAATCCACTATCGTCTGCTCTTTCAAATCTTAATTCTCCGTGTCGGGTGCCGAAACAAAATGGTTGACGCTGACTCAGAATCTCTTTTACTCTTTCCCTAAAAGAGACGAACCATCAAAGATAACAGAAAAGTCGTGAAGAATAAAAGAGCGACTCGATCAACCAATAGCAGCCTCTGTATCTGACTACACTTTAGAGGCTCACTAAAAACATTTATATCATATCTCCCAATGCTGGCGAGTCTTTTATGTGGTCACTTCAAGCCACCTGCTTCAATAAACTGTTTAAATCCAGGACGTGTTTTTGGGGCGGAATTTTCGCTGTTTTCTAAGCTCTCGAATGCCGAGCTCGGAGTAAGACAGGCGCCCAGTCCACAATTAATTAGATTAGGTAGAGTATAGCTGCTAGGCTGCAGTCTCATATAGCCGAGAGCGTTCAATTTGTTGATTTCCCTTGGTGATTCGGGCCGCGATGTTGTACTCGGGCTGTCGCGAAAGTTCCGCGACCTGAGACCGCGGAGCACCCAATCGCTTAAGCGAAAACTTGATCACATGCCAGAAACAAGGTTGTTTTCGATTGGCCGTGCCTGGGAGCTATCCCACTCAATATACCACTCCAGACTGAGTCCATTATTTAAATACATCTTGTTTATTCTGATCAACTCGGCCATTTTAATCGTCTCGAGTTTCCACATCAGACGGCAGGAATATCCTTCACTTATTGATACAATAGAGCATAGGAAGATCACATTTAAATATAAAACTCTTCAAAACGTGCTTAGATTACATGGAATGTAAAGAAGACAAAGTTATATGTGTCTGAGATTATTGAATATGTCGGACTGACTCAAATTTATTCCAAATCTATACATATTTGAGGTATTAATACTAATGACTCTGGTTAATTCCTGGCACTAGATGTACATCCTGGGTGTCACCAGCGACAGTTTTAAGCTTCTGTATGTTTCAAGCTTAGTATATTTTCTTCACTTAGCAATGGGAGGAGCATTGAGTTTAGAGCAGAGCAAACACTTTACACTTATGATCGTGTAAGTGTGGCAGTTTACAGTTAGCGTTGGCTGCCGTCACATAAATACACTTGGACACAGAACTTACCAATCAACCAATTAATCAATAAATAATACCAATCAATCAATGAATCAATTAATCAATCAACCATTCAATTAATCACCCATTCAATCAATCAACCAATCAATCAATCAATCAATCAATCAATCAATCAATCAATCAAACAATCAATCAATCAATCAATCAATCAATCAATCAACCAATCAACCAATCCACATATGAACCAGCTAGCCAACCACCCACGCAATCAATCAATGAACTCGTTAGTGTTTTCTAACTGGTATAACATAATCTAACTCATGTCTTGTGATTTATTTACGTTTTTTGAAAGTCACAACTTTAATGAATTTAACAGCTGGCCCGCAAGAAACCCTCAAAATGCGACACACACTCTCCGTCAAATTTAATGACGATGAAATCCGTGTCAAGTCTCGCTGAAATTAGTTTTGGGAAAACGTGTGCTGTTGTGATTGCATCTCCAGTAAAGATGGATAGTGCTACACAAGCCAATATCACAACGTGTGAAGTGGAACCCACAGTTGCATTCGAAGAGACGAACAAAGAGGAGACAACCTCGGACAATCAGCTAAGAACGAAACACTAGTCGTTTGATTGAACTTTATGAGAGGTATGTTTAAACACAAACGACATGATATGTAGCTACATGTCAAGTTAGCTAGAGGCTTATCTCAAAGTTGATAAACGTTTATTTTTTTTAATATTCTGACGCTAAATTCAAATAAATATCATGTATGAGCTAATAAGAAATACAAAGAAAAACACATTAGACTTCTTGAAGTTAACATATTCTTTATTCTGGCATATCATGAGTCTGAATGCAAATTATATGATGTATAAAATGATAGAGGCCATATTAGATTTGGGATTAGTAAACTAATCTCAGGTTACATAGAGGCTCATCTCAACGTTGATATCTGTTTTTTCTATATTCTGACTCTTAATGCAAATACATGTAAATGTCACGTATGAACTAATAAGAAACATAAAGAAAAACACATTCAGGAATTATTCATAAATTAGTCATATATTTAAAACTATGCATTTACAGAGAGAAGAGGAAAACAGTTAGAATATAATGTCATATAAATATAAATATTCATTTACAGAGACAAGAAGGAACGCATAAGAATACAATATCGTACCATATTTTTTTTAAAAATATTTATTCACAGGGAGAAGAGGAAAAGTATTAGAACCAATGTCATATATTTTAAAAATATGTACATGTATTTATAGACAGAAGAGAAAAAAAAACGAATCCAATGTCATATATTTTTAAAATATGTACATGTATTTATTGACAGAAGAGAAAAAAAAACGAATCCAATGTCATATATTTAAAAATATTTATTTATAGAAGAGGGAAAGAATTGGAACCGTATGTCATACATTTACAAATATTTATTATTATGGAGAATAGGAAAAGAATTAGAATACAATGGAATATATTTCAAAATATTTATTTACGGAAACAAGAGAGAAAGAATTAGAATCCAATGTGATAAATTTTTATTTACAGGGAGAAGAGGGAAAGAGTTAAGATTCAATGTCATATATTTTTTAAAAATATGTATTTACAGAGACAAGAGGGAAATAATTAAAATTCAATGTCATATATTTAAAAGAAATATTTATTTACAGAGACAAGAGGGAAAAAATAAGAATACAATGTCAAATATTTATAAATATTTATTATTAGGGAGGGAAAGAATTATAATACATTGGCATATATTTAAAAAATATGTTTTACAGAGAGAAGAGGTAAATAATTTGAATCCAAGGTCATATATTTAAAAAAATATTAATTAATGGAGAGAAGAGAGAAAGAATTAGAACCTAATGTCATATATTTTAAAATATTTATTATTAGGGAGAAGAGGGAAGGAATTATAATAAACTAGTGCCCAAAAGAAACGATACCACCTGTTTGCAACGACATAAAAGAACAACTAAACAATGCAGAAGTTTAGGATTGGTATTATGCTTTTGAGAAATCCTTTCACAACATCTATACAA
>JARFOD010153501.1:0-12371 GCA_031763545.1 Mopalia muscosa | reverse complement strand
GTTAAAAAAAAAATCAGGTATAGTAACAAGCACTGAAATCAGTGCTGCCTTGACATGTCTGAAAAATGGATTCTCTCCTGGTTTTGATGGACTGACAACGGAATTCTATAAGTTCTTTTGGTGCAAAATGAAAGCTTTGGTTTCAAACTCATTCATGTATGCTTTTAGAAAAGGGGAAATGTCAGTGTTACAAAAAAGGGGTGTTATCACGCTACTGCACAATGGAAAGGGGTTGAGTAAAGAAGAGCTCCAGGATTGGAGGCCACGTATATCACACTCATTAACCCTGATCATAAAATACATTCAAAATTATTAGCGATAAGAATTCAGGGAGTCATTAAGATAATTGTTAGCGAAGTCCAGGTGGGGTATGTTAAAGGTAGAAACGTTTCCACTATAATAAGGCAGATAGATGAAGTATGTGAATACTTAGAAGTAACAAACTGCGGAATATACGAAGGCCTTTGACTCTATATCAAAAGAGTTCATGATGAATTGTTTTGACCTGTGGGTTTTGGGGATATATGCTGATGTCACAACTATTTCCCTTCATAACGAAGATGATTTAAACAAAGCCCTATGTAGTATTGAACAATTTTCACGTTTTTCAAATCTCTGTATTAATAAGTCGAAATTTGAACGCATGTGGCTAGGAAGTGAACCATTTTGTAAAAGAAAGATGGGTGATGGAAAATGGGCACTTCAGCCAAATAAAATGAAAAATTTGGGTATATACATCAGCGGAAGTCAACGAGCCTCAGATAACACTGAAAACGGGTCTACTAGAATTGAAAAGGCAAAACGTACTATAGCTAACTGGAATAAACGTAATCTATCGGTTTTTGGGTAAAGCATAAATAGTTAAACCGTTTTAACTGTCTTCATTCACTTATATTATCCAGTCTTTGATATTACCCCAAGAGACACTTAAAGAAATAAATACGTTACCTTTCTAATTCATATGGAAATCAAAGAATACGAAATGGGGTGAAGCAGACTATACAGTAATGTCAGTGTTAATTGGGCAGTTATACCACTGTATTACTATGACATGTTTGGCGATCGTTTAAATGTGTTAAATTGTTCAGTAAGCACAAGCCAGTTTGTGCGATTTCAATACATTAAATCTTGTTTTTGGAGTACTGTTAAAAAAAACATGGATTTAATTTAGAAATTTTAACAAAACCGTGTCTATCCTTCACAAATGTGAATAATTAGGAACAACAAAGAAATTAAGCGAGGTGGGCTCCCCTTGTTTTATAAACGCTTGGCGAAATGTTGTGTTTAACGAAGCTGACGTGTCTAAATGCTCTAGCCGATACTTCAGGGAATACCATGTGAACAGTAAATTTTTGGAAAAGAAAATTTAACTTTGAAATAAAAAAGAACAGCGGTGTATAGCCCGTGACTGTACGAAGGAGGTTAGACTTCAACTACTCATTGGAAGATCTTACACAATTTATATCCAACAAACATTTTCCTAAATAAAATGGGAACAGCACCAATCAATAGATGCTTTTCTTGCAACGAAATTGATTATATAGAGCACGTTTTTGTCCAATGGCAAGATGTGCAACCATTATGGGAAGCAGTTTACACATGTATTCACACCAAAACAGTATTCAGAGTGAAATTAAATATTTAATACATTTTGTTTGGGTATGTTTACGACGGAATGTCCCTTCTTGATACCTTGTTCATCAATAAAATCCTGCAAATAGCAAAGATGTCCATTAGTAAGTATAGATATTGTAGAAAAAACCGCTGTTAATGATTTTGAATCAGAGGTGTGTATTAGACATGGAAATGAATATGTATATGATATAAGAAAATAGAACAAAAACATTACACTCACTCATATTTGTACAAAATTGAACTGTTCTATACTGTCCGGTAAACAGATGCCTATTTTGATTTACTACATTTATCAGAATATGGATGTTAAAAGTGTGTATTAAATAATTATGTAATCTGATGTATACATTTGCTGAAAAAAATGAAAATCGCACTTCGGTCGATAACATCATGGAAAAGTCATATATGTATAAATATTATATTTTATGAAAGAGTGTGATCTTGTCATATAGATATACACACTGTAGATATGTTGGTAGAACCGGGTCGACATACACAAGAAATGTAGTTTTCACCTCATTGGTTTTTAATCAGATTTAAAATCACTGATTTACAAAGATAACACTAATTTAGTACAATTTAGTCGATAGAGTGCTGGGCCAAAAGGTCCCGAGTTATAATCTGATTTAATTTTCCTTCGTTTTATAAATAACATTGTCGACAATGAATAAAATTAAACCGTAGATATATTTGAGAAAAGGACGTCAGTATGCATAATTTCAAACATAAGGTTGCCAGTATGCATCATTAACATCCTCTCGTTTAATCACAGTCCATTACATCACATTGTCCGGAGGACCAACACTTCAAATGTCATACCATTGTTCAAAAGAGTTAAAATTCAATCAAGCAAACATATATATATAATAAAAAAAGATATAATGGGCTGCCTGCTACTTCTGAGAGCTCCAACGCCGCACTGAAAGGACATCTTACTGATTAGTCCTACATTATCGTTGTCTTTACTTGGCTTTCGAGGTTGATTTTGTCTACAGCAGAGCAAACATTTGCTGTTTTAGTGTGGTAGCAATTGCTGTTGGAGTGTCGTATAAGTGCAATACTATTACACATTATCGCTTAATTTTTTAAAAATAAATATAAGAGTTAATAGTGCCATTAATACAGGCGACCTCTGGCGAAGGTTTGTTCGGAATATAGCTATACTGTTTTATTTAGCCCTGGAGGAAGGTTGATGATTTGATGGTTGTGCTGGTGATGCTCATTATTGCTGGAACACACCGCCGCCATATAACTGAAGTAGTATTAAAACAGGGGTATACCCTAGTCCTTGTTTAAGTCCCTGCTAATGATCTCACATGTCTGTCCATACACCTCTATGTCTACAAATATCACACAGGCAGGTATGATGCCTCACTACAAGACTAATTATCACATCTTCAGGACCAGTCTCCTCCTTGTTACGGTCTGTTATATAACACTAATACACTGATCAAAGATTTTTATTATAAGGTAGAAAACGTGTTAGCCGAGTAGAAGAACATCCAGATCGCTAATTGTCAAATATTTCCTGTAGCAACGCCTCTTAATATACTTGCTTCATAACATATAAATAGCCCCATTAGCATCACGCTATATAACTAAGTATCCAACAAACCCATCTAGCTAATACAGTTCGACTAATGAGGCAGGTGCCAAACACCATGCGGTCTAGCTCTCTCGTCCAAATGGCCTTTGCATAACTGGAATAAACTGGACAAATGAAAATTGAATCAAATCTCCGTCACTGCTGTAGTACTCGAGGCGTATATTTGTAAAGTATAAACTATTGTGACAGCAGTGGCAGGTAAAAATGGAAAGCACAACTATATATTATTTCCTTTGAAAGTGAGATATATCAAAATGGGCAAACTGCATTCAAACCAGACGGTTAAAAGTATAGCAACAGTTAATTTGATTTTCGAAATATAATCGCAAAACTGTTGCAGAATCGACAATTCAAGTTAACATGCTTTGTCTCGCGGTTGTCACACTTTTTCTCAGATGTGCTCTCAGCATTGGGCCTAACAATGAGAGTCCATTGAACATAACTGTTGTAACCATTAATGTTATAAACGGAACTCATCCGTTTGACTTTAGAAGATCGGCTGGATCTATTGAATTTGGGCTGAAATTCGTTCGTTCTAGGTATCCTCATCTAAACTTCAATATGATTTATAGGCCCAATGGCGAAATGTGCAATTCCAAGTATGTTGCGACATTAGCAGCATCTGTCTACAACGACCTGGATATTCACGCTTTCATTGGACCAAGTTATTGTATTTTTTCGTACAATTCTTTCGGCTTTATGGATTCGCGATTCTATGTGTATAATAAAATGTGATTTTTATTCAAGCTGGCAAAACACCGGTTTAACTGCGTGTGCAATTAAGAAACATGAATTGAAATGTTTAATGTTTATGTTTCAGTCCTACACTGTTGACTTACTTACTAGTTTTGATTATTGTCTTGCATTCATCATTTGTTTCATTTGAGACTGCAATATACAGGAATATGTGACAGCAGGCTGTAACCATGAATTGACATTGAACTCCATAACGAAGCGCAGGAAGTAGCGAGATATTTTATCGGTTTGGAAGCGGAGAAGACTGTGTGTTTAATGAAAATTGCTTGATTTCACTCTTTGATATTTCCATTTACAGCTGCTTTAAGAAAAAAAATTAAATATCTATAAGAAAGTGCATTTGGATTTTAAAAAAATCGATCAAATGATGGACTAGAAAAAAAATATGTATTCGGGGATTTAAAAAAATGGCGACCGATTGAAGGATCGGGACTCTTTATTGTCTCAAACCGCTATGGCAGTTTTTTTTATTCCCCAACCATGTTAATCTGTTTCTAATGCCATTCTAATATTTAACAACTCTGTTATCAGTCAAGTCAAACAACTGCTTAATTTCTGCGCGAGTTGGGATGCACATGTGTCTTTGATATTATATAAGATCACCAAAAATTTGTCCCTTCTGCGAACCCTTAAATATTAATTTGACCGCAAATCTCTTGGAATAATGTATAAGAGTTTTATCCTCCCGGCGTTAGAATATGCAGATGTTGTGTAAAACTAGAAAGAATTCAGATAGAAGCATTGAGGATCATTACAGTAATTCGTAGTGCATCAAATCATACCTTTTATTTGGAATCCGGTTTTGAGGCACAGAAAAATCGCCGCAAAATACACCGACTAATCTTGTTTACTAAAATCATTCATAATGATGCACCTAGTTATCTTTTCGAAAATCTACCGTCTCGAAAATCAGAACGTAACCCATACGCGGTGAGAAATCCGTATAAATTTGCAACTTTTTATAGCCGTACTGAGAAATTTCGTCAGTCTTTCTTGCCAGCAACTGCTCAAGATTGGAATATCCTACCTGAATATATCAAACAATCCGGGTCAACTGAAGTTTTAAAAGCGTCTTTTTGACGTCTGGCAATATGCCTTATCTAAGTAATTTTTACCATGGCCCGCGATAAATTTATAAAATTTGGAGCAGGCTACGGACAGGTTGCAGTTCATTTAATGAACACTTGTTTTCAAATTTTGTTACTGATAATCAAGCTTGTCGTTTCGGGCATAATTGCGAATCTGTTGAGCATCATTTCTTCAATTGTCGTAATTTTGTCAATATCAGACTTAAACGTTTACAGAATATTCAAAACCTTATACAAAAATATGACCCTATAATAACTGTGAACATTCTACTTTATGAAATAAATAAAATGGCAATAGACGTATATAATAAACTTGTTGATCATGTGATGGAGTTGATCACTACCTCCAAGCGATTTTTGTAATTTGCAGGCTTTTGGTACAAATCTATTAGACTACCTAGACATTATGTGCACATTGAGGATTCCCATTCCCCACTATTTTTCTTTTTTGTTCAGATTGACCACGTGAAGGAAAATAAGCATAATGGGTTTGGGTATAAAACCTGCCAAAGTATGGTTCGAGTGGGTGCATTTAGCATGGTCTTCTAAAAAATCAATAAAACACATCAGTTCAAAGTGTATATTAATTAAAGTTTTATAAATGCACCTCATTAATTAGATAATCCCCCAAATCCCGACAACATCCCAGCTAAATTGAAAATGAAATCAAATAGGACTTAATTGTGTGTATATCAGTTAAATACTGTGACAGATACTACAAAGAAGCTGCATAAATAATACACCCACACTCATTTCTCTAAAACTAAAACTAAAAAAATCTTGTAAAAAATGTTTTATCAAATACCATCGATCAGTTGAAAGTATATAAAAAAAACCCCATTAATTACTTCTAACGGCTTTTCAAGCGGCCGTATTTCATTGATTGGCTTATCAGCTGAAACTCTCTTTCTGGAAAATCAATAATTTTGTTTGTCTGATTTTCTCTCAACGATCTTAAAAAAGCAACAAGAAACAAAAGGAATGGTTCCCTAGAAACAATAGCTTTATTTGATTGCGTTTCTCTTCTTCTAATCCTGTGGAAAGCCTGTAATTAATTAATGTATGGCTGGTCACGAAAGGAATTAAAGCCATCTAGACATAACCTTTGTCTATACAGAAACACAAATTACACAAAGAGCTTTCTGAAGGTAAGAGGATTTAGTATGAAGAAATGACGAGAAAAGCAGGAAATAAGTTAATCAGGATTATAAATGGTCCATCTTCAGACTTTACATCCACGAGTGCTTCATCCATATAATTATGTCTGTGTGTGTTGCACATGTGCTGTTGGTAAGTCCGTCGTGAGAGATATAATGTCACTTTTTCACGTTATTCGTGTCAGTCTAATGTTCACGACTTGGTACATTACGTCTTGATTCTAATGTATTATTGTATTAGCTACCATCAAGAAGTCTGCAATTATAATAAAGTCAGAATCCACAAACAATCTCCGAGAATATCCACTCTTAACTGAGTCTGTTTAAGTTTAGGATATCACAACATTTAGGGTAATGACTTGATCAAGGTTTAATTCAAAATAAAGGTTAGATTTATTACTTATCTACACACAGAAATAAGAGTTAACGAAATGACGGATATGTCGTTTTATTTCATTCGTCCGATCGTGATGGAGGAGGCTTTCTTTTGGCCCAGGGCTTGGCAACATCGTGCATTTTTAATGGCGTCGATACAAGGGAACCAGGGCTCAAGATAATAAAAACGAGCATTTTCGAGTCCGAGTCTGCGCTCAAACTCTTGAGATCCTGCTCCCAAAAGTTGTGCTCCAAATCGGTGGTTATAAAATGTTTTGAGCACGTACTCAGTGGAGTACAAAATCAATGCACATTCCAACTCTTGAGCATGCTGTTTTGGAGCTCTTCTGTCAATGAAGGTAAAAATGAACTATGCTGGTTTTGTCAGCGATTTTGGTTTGTCACTGATAAAATGTTTTAACCACTATAAACGTCTAATTATAATAATCGAAGCGAAAAAGGGTACGTTAAAAGTCATTTGCAGCCAACTAGTTATTAAAACAACTCTGCAGTCACGTTGAGTACGGTCCTGAGCATAGTCCGAAGCTGGCTCATGATTCGCTCTCAACTGATCACAGAAAGCGTTCTCAATTTTTTGATAACCTCGGTTTTCGAACACAGACTCCGGAGTCGACTCAGCTGAGTACGAAATATCATCTTGAGCATACTCAATGGCTTTTATAGCCTCGGCCCCATATCTCTGTACTCCACAAAAGTACAGCAACATGAACATTTTAAAAACAATGTCATTCGGACTTTTAAGTTATTCTGATGTTCTGTCATGCAGTGATATAGATTTGACAGACACAGATGGATCGCAACTGCTTACCTTATTGATGTTGACAAGTACCCAATAAATTAAAAAAGTTGTTTTTCATAGTTTCCCCATGCTATATATATTTATATTTTTCCCTCTTCTAAATGCCACTTAAAGAAATTCTATAGATTTTATGCTATAATTTTATCCAGTTAACCGGATTATCTGTTTTTATTCACACACACAAATTAAGAACAATAACATTGATGATTATAAAATTGTGTTAACCTGACCGTTATCAGTTTCCTTTGAGAAAGCAGGATGAGAGATTCGAGATGAGGATTTTGCATTACATTAATGGAAAAATCATTAATGAAGATTCCACATCAATAAGTAAATCTCAAAGAATCTCCGTATATATGTATCTCCCGGTGATGATCGATAGTCTCTGTCAATATGTATCTATCATTGGATGTTTAGACAGCGACGTGTATCTTATACCATAATAAATTCTCGTTTGCTTTAAGGGCCCGCTACCGTGGCTAGTGGTTGGCTGAAATACTACTTGAAGCTTCCTTACCTTTAGAAATAGAAGAACGATATGATAATTCGGCACTTTATCTTCCAATATGTAAAAATTGCTTGGCCTTACCCTGACATAAACCGTGTCGTTTTCTTCTTTAGACAATTTTGGGTTAGAGCAGCCCTTAAAACATCCACTTGACGTCCATTTCATTTTAAAATAAAAAAAACTGTCAACAGTGCCACACTCGCTTAAAAATGTCTTCCTCGGCAGTTGTATAAATTTATATGTTATTCAGAGGCAGACATTATTTCTGAAGGTTTCAAAGGGCTGTACGTCGTATTTCTATATACTGTGTAGTTTTTAGGATACGTATTTGCATCCAAGCGGATGGTATGTCCACCTACTAATCCAAACTCGATGCACCTATACTACGACATCGAATCTGTCTTTCGACCACTATTTATATCAGCTAATGACAACATGTGGATCCCGCAGACTGGTGATTTTGCAAGGTTTCCTTTCTGTTTTCTACCGTATTAACACCGCATTTACCCGCCCTTTATCTACCCGGATAATCCGTCGTCAGGAAATTGGCACCCCTTTAATAATGACGTAAAACCAAAAAGTTAACTTCAGTTGACTGGTGTGTCCATAACAAGCTTGAACATGGTCACACAAAATGTATGACGATGTTTTAAACAAATGTATGATTGTAAAGACGGGGCTTATGAAAGCTGGGCCAACGAAGGGACATCACCAAACTGGGTTGCTGTATCACACATTGGTAACCACAACCTTAAAACCCGAATAAAATAAAGAAATCTGATCCTCTTTCGTTGTTTCTTTCACCGAATCGAGTCCCCTTGTCCATCTCCGGTAATTGAAGTAAATCCGGCAATACAAGGTTTACTCTGTTTCCTTAATGCTTAAGTAAGATAATGTTATTAGAAATGTACAATCCGTCCTGATATAAAATAAATACAACTAGGTACAGCATGATTAAACGAAAAGCAAATGTTAATTCACTATTGCTCCGTTATGACTTTCAGATTATTTTTTATGACTTATGCTGGACATTTAGGTGGACGGATTCACGCAAATGCCTGAATTCGTTCAGATTTAAAACAGCGACTTGGCTGGCTGACCGATGGGTGTACCGTCATGGTCAAATGCATTCATTCACCAATGTAACTGAACTTTTTCCTAACAGTCACAGTTTTGTCGTAACATAAAAATTCAGGATATATAGTTTCTGTCGCTTTTCGTCAATGCTAAGTAGGCATCATTCGTATGGCATGCTCCAAAAAGACGGCTCGTTTGTGGGTAACCTGGACTTGAGGTAAACGTAAGCGAAATGCCAATAACTCGGTGCTGTACACTACGAAAGAGACGGTCATTTATTATCCATGTATATTCGCTCTAGGCCTACAACAATTGTTTTTCCATTGGAGCATTGTTAACGTCCGTGTTTGCATTAGCTAAACACATATAGTAGACCCCCAATAGCATCAATATGTGTATTTAACAAAGAATACAAGAAGGTCGTTTATGAAACTAATTGACACTGTAGGCCGCTTATCCTGTAACACCACAGATGTATCGATCGTCCTCCGAGCACTGATAGGCCGATTGTGGTACCGGCTATGTTTATCATTAATATATATTAACTATGCTGTTCAATACATATTTACTGTTTTTATGTCAATACACTATATATCGAGAAGGAATTGCGCCATCTTGATTTCGTATATCTAGATAATCAAGAAGTCCAAATACCTCCAAATGTGTTATCATTGAGTACAGAGAATTTGTACAGAACTTTGAGGTTACAGTATCACTGTAGAGGGGGATGTTTTCTATCGTATCCGTCATGTGTTTACTGAGCTATGCTCGGAGTTCAGGAGGAACTAATGTGTCAGTTTTAAATGTTACAGTGGTAACGATAAATGTAATGAATGGAACTCATCCGTTTGATTGGAGAAGATCCGGACCAGCTCTTCACCTTGGGCTCGAATTCGTTCGCTCGAAATATCCTCATATCAACTTTAAACTCGACTATCGTTTCAACGGAAATATGTGCAATGCTAGGTATGTGGCACCTATCGCGGCATCTCTTCATTGTCACAGCGATATCAGCGCCTTTATTGGACCCAGTAAGTAATAAGTTTTACGTTAGGTAGCTGCTCTGCGTATTCTCCGCTTTAAATTTCATTTCATTTCTTTTATTTGCTTGCATGATTATACTGATACTGATCGACTTCATCAGATAGCGCGCTTTGAGTGAAAAACTTGAGGAGATAGCGTGCCGTGAAATATCCCCTCGCTGAGATAACTTGCCGTGACTCAACGACTAGATGAGATAACTTGCGGTGACACCACGACTAAAGGAGACAACGTGTCTTGACTTAATGACTCGTGACGATAACGTGTCGTGGCTCAATGACCCGTGGATGTAACGTATCCATAATTAATGACTCGTGGAGATAACGTGTCATGATTTAATGACTCGATGAGAAAACGTATCGTGACTCATTGACTCGAGGAGATAATGTTTCGTGCCTCAATGACTCGGTGAGAAATGTGTGGTGACTCAATGACCAGGGCAGATAACGTGTCGTGACTCATTGACTCGAGGAAATAACGTGTCGTGCCTCAATGACTCGGAGAGAAATGTGTGGTGACCAGCGCAGATAACGTGTCGTGACTCATTGACTCGAGGAGATAACGTATCGTGCCTCAACGACTCGGTGAGAAATGTGTGGTGACTCAACGACCGGGGCAGATAACGTGTCGTGACTCATTGACTCGAGGAGATAACGTGTGGTGCCTCAATGACTCGGTCAGAAATGTGTGATGACTCAATGACGAGGGCAGATAACGTGTTGAGACCCATTGACTCGAGGAGATAACGTGTGTGACTTAACGACTCGAGGATATAACTTTTCGAAACTCGACGCACCGAACTTTTGAATCATGTGAGGCATGTTGTTCGTTTGGTTGTGGAAATGCCCCTTATCTTGGTATATACCGAGTTCTTGATTTGTTTGCACTAAATCCAGGACCGCCGCCCGATGGTGGATTTTTGGCGGTTAATGGTGGAATGGCACTTTTATGGCACGTCGCTTAATCTGGGATTTTTTCAACACTTTATTGTAGATATAGGTTTAATCATGTCAAATGTTTGCGCCTAATCATAGGAAATCTTGCTGGACACTGGCTCAAAATGAACTGAAAATGTTTCATTATTTTTGATTTAACATTAAACAATAAATGTCTACGAAAGCAAAAAAAAAAAAATAATTGGAAATTCTATCTAAAAATATCTAAATGTGAGTTTGTTTAAAAGTCAATGAGCTATTGTACAGTCCTTGACTATGCTGTCACAGCAGACACAGTGGTGTTTGTTTCTTCATACTTTGAGGTGTATCTCCAGCTACGAATGAAGTAGCAACCAGTAACCTTTGTACTTTAGGCCATATCTGTACGCTTTGAAAACAAATTTACGAAATGGTTGTAAATAAGCTTGCTTTACCCAACGATGTTAATAAACAAAGAAAAACTTCATTTACTTATATGCAAGCTATTGAAATCCTTTCGCGATGTAACATACAGTGAAAGCTATTTAAAAGAATTTCCCATCTTATTACAACACCCCAACAAGTGACGACCGAAATATAATAACACAAAGACAAGTTTCGAATTAAAAGTATTATCATTAATTAAAGTATAAGTGGAAGGCAGTCATTCCCGCTTTTAAAATAACCCAACACTAATTTACAATTAATGAGCTCACAAATAACCTATAACCTGGTAGTGTTGAGGCGTTCTAGTAGTTCCAGTTTAAAATAAAGAATTCAATTTGTACTTACATCTCTATGTCTGTCGATTTCAGTCTATCCCCAATTTAGAAACCTTGTCCGAAAACCCCTATCTCAATAGCTTTCTCCCTCCTATCTCTCTCTAGTTTTTTCTTCCTGGTTCTCTAGTCATTTTCAGTCCATGATAATACTATTACCTGGGTGAGAATATTTGCAACTTCGGCTTCTTAATGTATTAATACCACATAAGTGAAAGTATTTCCACCCAGATAAAGGAGAGTATTCCCTGTGTGAAAATATTTTGTACTCTGGTGACACTATATTAGCAGGTGTGTAAGTAGACTAGATTTGAAAAAAATATATATATTTAAAACTTGTGCCGCGAGTATGAATTTATAATATTTAGGAGATATTCGATGGTCGAGTATTTATAAGGGTTAATTTTCAATAGGATACCTTATGGAAGCCGAGATCAGCCATCTCGCTTCCTGTCGTTGTATATATGCAACGACAACGAAACAGAAACGGAATAGCTACGTTGTAATATTGGTGGTGCTTTATTTAATATTTTGACAACTTATTACATTAACTTGTTTGAGTGGCATTTAGAAGTTGGGATGATAACATAATAAGTAAGACTTTATGGATTTTCA
>JARFOD010153490.1:0-12372 GCA_031763545.1 Mopalia muscosa | reverse complement strand
ACTTTGAACTGGCTTCTCGTGAAGACTTTGTACCGGCTTCTCATGAAGACTTTGAACCGGTTTCTCGTGAAGACTTTCTACCGGCTTCTCGTGAAGACTTTCTACTGGCTTCTCGTGAAGACTTTGTGATGGTTTCTCGTGAAGACTTTGTACCGGGTTCTTGTGAAGACTTTGTACCGGGTTCTCGTGAAGACTTTGTACCGGCTTCTCCTGAAGACTTTGTACCGGCTTCTCCTGAAGACTTTGTGATGGGTTCTCGTGAAGACTTTGAACTGGTTTCTTGTGAAGACTTTCAACTGGCTTGTTGTGAAGACTTTGTGGTGTTTTCTCGTGAAGACTTTGAACTGGCTTCTCGTGAAGACTTTGTACCGGCTTCTCATGAAGACTTTGAACCGGTTTCTCGTGAAGACTTTGTACCGGCTTCTCATGAAGACTTTGTACCGGCTTCTCATGAAGACTTTGAACTGGTTTCTTGAGAAGACTTTGTACTGGTTTCTCGTGAAGACTTTGTGATGATTTCTCGTAAAGACTTTGTACCGGGTTCTCGTGAAGACTTTGTACCGGGTTCTCGTGAAGACTTTGTACCAGCTTCTCGTGAAGACTTTGAGCTGGTTTCTTGTGAAGACTTTGTACCGGCTTCTCCTGAAGACTTTGTGATGGGTTCTCGTGAAGACTTTGAAGTGGTTTCTTGTGAAGACTTTGTACCGGCTTCTCATGAACACTTTGAGCTGGTTTCCTGTGAAGACTTTCAACTGGCTTCTCTTGAAGACTTTGTACTGGCTTCTCGTGAAGACTTTGAACTGGTTTCTTGTGAAGACTTTGTACTGGCTTATCATGAAGACATTGTGATGGTTTCTCTTGAAGACTTTGTACCGGCTTCTCATGAAGACTTTGTACCGGCTTATCATGAAGACTTTGAACTGGTTTCTTATGATGACTTTGTACTGGCTTCTCGTGAAGACTTTGAACTGGTTTCTTGGGAAGACTTTGTACCGGCTTCTCGTGAAGACTTTGAACTGGTTTCTCATGATGAATTTGAACTGGTTTCTCATGAAGACTTTGTACTGGTTTCTTATCAGGACTTTTCATTGGTTTCCCTATAGCAATTTGTACTAGTTTTGAGAGAGAATTGGGAACTGGTTTCAAAAGAAACCTTTGTACTGGTTGTTCTAAAGGACTTTGTGCTGGTTCACCAAGAGGATTTTGTACTTGTTTCAAGGCAGAATTTTGTACTGGTATAACAGGGGCACTTTGTATCTGTTTCTCATGAAAACATTGTGTGGGTTTCTCTTGAGGACTTTGAATTGGTTTCTCATGAGGACTTTGTACCTGTTTCTCGTGAAAACATAGTGTGGGTTTCTCATGAGGACTTTGATTTGGTTTCTCGTGAGGACTTTGTACCTGTTTCTCGTGAAAACATGGCGTGGGTTTCTCATGAGGACTTTGAATTGGTTTCTCGTGAGGACTTTGTACTAGTTTCTCATGGAAATTTTGTAATGGTTTCTCATGGAGACTTAGTTCTGGTTTCAAGAGACAATTTTCTACTGGTTTTAAGAGAGAACTTTGTGCTGATTTTGCGAAAGAACTTTGTACTGGCTTTAAGAGAGGACATTGTACTGGCTTCTTGTAATGACTTTGAACTGGTTTCGCGTGAAGACTTTGAACTGGTTTCTCTTGAAGGCTTTGAACTGGTTTCTCTTGAAGACTTTGTACCGGCTTCTCATGAAGACTTTGTACTGATTTCTTATCAGGACTTTGCATTGGTTCCCCTATAGGAATTTGTACTGGTTTTGAGAGAGAATTGTGAGCTGGTTTTAAAAGAAGCCTTTGTACTGGTTGTTCTAAAGGACTTTGTGGTGGTTCACCAAGAGGATTTTGCACTTGTTTCAAGACAGGATTACGTACTGGTTTGACAGGGGAACTTAGTCTTGGTTTCACTAAAGGACATAACACATGACTGTGTACCAATTTTGAGAGAGGCTTTTGCAATGGTTTCAAGAGATGGCTTTGCATTGGTTCCAAAGGGGGACTTTGTGTTGGCTTCTCTGGAAGACTTTTTGTTTGTGTAAAGATAGGCCACCATAAAAATTTCATACTGGGATTTTGTCCTGGTGTCTGATGAGAACTTGGCACTGGTATCTTGAACTGATTTTGTTCTGGTTTCTGGTGAGAACTTTGCACTGGTTTCTTTAACTTATTTTGAAGTGGTTTGGATGGAGGACTTTGTATAAGTTTACCAACAGGATTTTGCTCCGATTTGTTAAAATGTTCTTCGTCAAAAGCAACAATTTCCATACCTTTCATTACCTGCCTTTGTGTCTCCTTTAAAGTATGATGAGGTGGTTGTTCAGTTTTTCCAGTTTTGAGTTGACAACTCTCTTTGAAAGATGAGGATACTGAGCTTGTGACATTTTCATATACCTGTGATAATTCTAACTGTTTGGATGTTTTGAGAGCGCACTGGAACTTTTGATGAAACAAAGTTGAGCTTTTGATAAACAGCTTGGAAGTAATGATGTTTTCTGGATATGACTTAGACAGCAAATATTTACAAAGTCTCACTCTGACCTTTACCATTGATGAAGCAAACAGTTGCATTTCACCATCAGTTCGCATACTGCTGTAGAATGAACACAACAGATTATCCAGTTCTACAGGAGGGATTGTCTCAGCCTTTCTTTGGTCTTTAAGAGCTGACCCCATCAGAAATCTATGGAAAAGATCAGCGACGGAATTCAGGAAATCTACAGTACCATCTTGGTCTGAGGATGAAGAAGTTTCACATAATTCTGATCTATCAGGGATGGGAGGGGGTAGAATAGGATACTGGTCAGCTTCACAACACCCTATATGAAACACATGAAAGGGATACTCTTATTGAATCTTAGCCAGGGGTTTTTATAGACAAAAATTTTCATTGAACTCAATTTGATGTTGCCTAAAACTCAATATTTTGAGGGCGCACAAAATGCAATAATACCCCATTTTACTTAATTTTCATCGTTAATTAAATAAAACCAACATCTTGGTGGATATGACACTGGATGAAGTGAGGAAATCTGCGGGTCATCCACTGTAAATTCTCTATTTCATAGCTCACCAGTGGCCAAAAGAAGTCTAAACTTTTCTAACAAAACTGAATATCAAATAAAAGAAAAACTCAATTCGCCGTTTTCTTTCATCAGGGTATTCCACGATAAAAGTTTCTATAAAAACCCTATCTTAGCAATCCTGTGATTGATGATTTGGTGTTAAAAGAAAGGCCTGAAAGGCTTATTTTTTATGGATTTGTTTGATTGGGGTTTAATGCTGCACTTTCTTCTTAATAAAATGTCTTTCATAGTATTTATAAACTTTTCTGTCAATTGAGTGTTTTTGAGAGTAAGGCGCACAGTGGGCTTTTCTCACACTTTTTGGCAGTACTTGTCATGTACAGGCAGTCAGCCAACGTTTTGTCTTTCATGTCACGTGATGTTTTGCCTAGAATAAATGATAATAAACCCAATGGCACACCGTAATGGAATTTTCTTACTTTATAATTTAAAAAAAAAAAGTGTTTCTATTGTTTTTCATGCTTGTTATGATTTGATTTATTCAAAATTAAGAAGTTTGATATCTAAATGAACTTTTTGTGTAGTATTTGCCAGTTTCAACATATTTGTGTATTAAGCATAAATTAGGTGTAATTTTATAAAATACTCCAAAATATTCAATGGGTCTGGAATACATGTCTCCCTATAACTTATGAATGAGAGCATGTTCTGTGCTCAAACCTAAGGATTTCCTATGATAAACATAAACACTAGGCAAGGTTGAAGACTAAGGGACTCCTAAACACATACACGTCATTCTCCTGGCGACACAGAGGTCATTTAAAATTGGCCGCTAAAATCTATCCCCTATTCTTGCACCCACAGGAAAGTTTGTTTGATGTTTAATGTCCTACTCAAGGGTATTTCACTTATATGACGCTTGATTGTCCACTTCACACTGTACACAGCTTTATGTGACTTGCTCATATACCTGGCCGACAGGCGGACTCGACCCCATGAACGATAAATTAAAGCACTACCAGAGTAGGAAGGACACTTGCTACCACTAAACCACGCCGGCAGGCAACCCCCCAAGAGGAAGTAATCCACTCCTAAAGCTCGTTTTTATGAGCATTATTTATGAACTTGTAAAGCTATATAGTGCAAATGTATGATGAAAGTAAAAAATTAAGATGTTTGTTTGATTGGTGGTTAACATCGTACTCAAGGGTATTTCACTTATATGACGACGGACACATATCGGAACATCACAAACACATCTGCTTACCGTTACCCTTTAGCTCTCAGAACACCAGGGCAACAGAAAGCAACCTCTTTTCTCGCCTCTTACGATAGACCGAGGAAGCCGAGGGAGCATTCTGCAGGGCCATGGCCCACTCGCTCCCTCACAGGGCCAAAAATTAAGAAGACAAACGGCAAAAGTTGCACTAAATTGCATAAATCTACTTGATTAGCTATTTCCTATCAAGAAGGATGACTTGTGCATTTGCCAATTTAAAAAATGTATCGAAAGATGCAATTTTGTTGACATTTTGATACCAAATCACTAAGATTATTTGTTTGTTTGAGCTTTAACGTCGTAAACAAGGGTATTTCACTTATATGATGACGACTTCACACAGTTCCTTGCCAAATTACAGTGGAAAAACAAGAGGAAACCTTGAAAATCACCCCTGTGATTGCCAGGCCATATCTTGTGACTCACTCACATACCTGATGGTCAACAAATGGACTTGGTCCAGTGAACAGTAAGTTGGAGTAGGATTAGTTAGGGCACACACTAACCACTAAGCTACGGCCGCAGGTCCCAAACCAATAAGAAGGTTTGGATAAATTAACCATAGGCGATAGTCGATGAAGGATTGGAACTCTACATGTATATGATCAAGGCTAACAAAGTCTGGAACTTTTTCCTTTTTCTGTTGGTCATCAATTCAACAAAGCCAACAAACAACAACAACTGTGCTCAGCTGTAATATCACCAAGTCAGCTATTTCATTTTATTATATAAAGCATGTTTTGACGGTCTGTCTGATCTCAAAGCCAGATAGTCAGTCTATCAGGGCCATGGCGGAGAAAAAGTGTGGAATATGGGAATCTCTTTGCCCAGAAAATTACTAAGTCACTAGATATTGAGCAATTGAAAAAAAAATCTTTTTTAGGTTATGTCATTCAATGATTCCCAGGTAACATTATTAATATTATTATTAATATAATTCCTTTTAGAGTAAACCTAGCTTATATTGTGTACAAATTGTATACTTTAAAATAATATGAAATGTGCTGAGTTCACTAATCAAGCTTCCTAACGCATAACGGCCCTGGAAAATCATGCAACCATGGGACAGCTGGTTGTGTGAAATTCTATGTCTGGTGAAAAATTAAAAAAAAAACAGTATTTTTTCTTTATCTTTAAAAAAAAAAAATGATCATAATTTTTTTTTATAATATCCACTCCAATATGGATGTCACACCTATAAAAGTTGAATTTATTGCATAAAATTAAACCTATAGTACATGTTGTAACATTTCTTTTTACCATATTCGCCCTATCAGATCAGGCGAAATTTTTTTTGCCTAAACATAAGTAGTTGCACAAAATTATAAAATGTTTCCAGGGGTGTTACCTAAATACAAAAAAATTTGTAAATGACATCAAAAGTTGAAAAACAAATATCTGCAAAACAAATAGCGCCTGTACACAATACAAGAATTAATAACACCGACAGCGATGTTGATTGATTGACTGTTTGTTTGATTGGTGTTTAACACCATACTCAAGGGTATTTCACTTACATGTATATGACAACAGATTGTCCACTTCACACAGCCTTATAATGGTGGAAAACCGGGAAGAAACCTCGTAAAAAAAACCCCAGCGATTGCAGGAGAAACAACATGTGACTCGCTCATATACCTTATGGTCGAACCCGTGAACAGTAAATTGAAGCATGTTCAGTTCGGGAAGCGCATTCGCTACCACTGAGCCACGGCCGCGGGCTTGATTAATTGAAAATGAGCAGTCAATTTAAAATTAGGTCCCAGAGATAAGTTTTTTATACAGAAGTAGAGGCAAGTAAAAGTTCTCTACAACAAAAAATGAAGATAAATTCTGACAAAAAATGTAATGATTGTACATTTATTCAATATATATGTTGTCATGCAAATGACAGGGCACACATAAATTAGCCCATACAGGCAAAGTTTGGACAAAAATTAAAATACACTTACAAAGTTTTGATACTCTAAATGGGTAGTTAAGCTGGAGAATAAACTCACTGTGAGACATCGTTTAGCACATCATTTTAAAAAGCTCAATTCAGACTCCATTAGATTTACAACATGTGTAAGTATGAAAAAAAAAATCAAATAGTTCAGCGATAAAAAAGGAAAAAAATTTAATATAAAAATTAAAAACTGATATTTTTCATGTAAAAAACTCAATATTAAGTATCCCTGGATAAAAACCTCATAACTGCTATGAGCGTCTTAAAAATATTTAATTCAGTTTTAATGGTAAGTAAATAGTAAACATAGACATTTCTTGAAGTCAGAATCCCCTTTTTTTATATGCAGATGAGCAAGAACTTTCTTTAACCACTTTTAACTGATTTTTAAGCACTTGCCAGACCAGGGGTGATCTTTGTTTGATTGCGGTTTAATGTCCTACTCAAGGGGACTTCACTTATATGATAACGGAATGTCCATTTCACACAGTACTTGCCTAACATGGTGGAAATCTGAGAATGAACCTCACAAAAACCACTCCCACAAGTGCCGGAGCCACGTTGTGTGACTCATCCACATAGATGTGGGATTCAATCCTATGAACAGTACATTGATTGATTGATTGGTGTTTACGCCATGCTCAAGGGTATTTAATTTATATGGGGGCAGTGTATTCCAACAATAATTGACACTAGAAAAACTAATATGTGAAACGTTTTCGTTAATGGTGGAAAGCTAATCTTCCTCCAGGGCTAAGTAAAAACAGCATTGCTACTCTTCAAACAAATTGCCCTTACCCATAGGGAACAGTACATTGAAGTAGGATTAGTGAACACACATGCTAACCAGGCCTATGTTGTTGGAGAGAACAGTCAGAACCAGGTCTGCTAATGGTAATGCAGACTTATTTTACGAGTACCAATTCATATGTTTCCCAAATTATTTGCAGTCTTCGTCTTAATTTGCATTTTGCTACTGATTTTGGCCAATTTTGTCATCCAATAAGCAACGAAGATTGTAGTTTAAAGTAATTTGCTTTATTTTTCACAAATGCGCATTTATGTATTTAAAAAATAAGCAAACCAGCAAAATACAAATGTTAAGTTATCTCACAAAATTTTAGAGGACATGTTGGAAAAGATTACCGCACAGGTCTGCTAACCACCAAGCCTATGGACCCAGACCAGTGTTGCCCTGTTGTCAACCTGGTAATAAATAATTTCCCCAATGTTGAATTGTCCCTTGTTTTAGAAAATAAATCATAAGAATCATAAATATTTCAGGAAGCGAGTTTAATGATTTAATTAAATATAGAAAGTTCTCAGACTTCATAAATAACGTCTGACATTGTTGGTCCATAACACAGATAAAACGTAAATAATTTATTAAAAAACAAAAAAATAGAACAATTTTAATGCGTTTTCACAATGTCACAATGTCAATACTCTATTATGCCGTAAACAGTTTGAACGTCTGATTGAGGTTACGCCCTGTTACAATGAGTTTCACATGGCGGCCAGTCAGTTCAATGAAAGATTAAAAAGCCACAGTTTTTTTGTCATTGACAATACACAAACACGCGATAAACAAGTAACGACTTAACATATCGGGCAAAGTCAGCAGATTTCTGAAGCATTAGACAACAAATTAGCTTGGTGTTGGCCTATACATGTAGCTGACAGCTCCAGTGCTAAGAGAAAGCCGCTAACAAATTATCGCTACACAAAATAACATCTATACTATGAATTTTTTTTCTTTTTGCTGTTAGCAAGTTCACGTAAACGCTGCCTGAAGACTTCTGTACTGTTCTGAAAATGGATTGATTGTACGATGGAGTACTTGTAGCCATTTTCCCGCAGATAAAACTGAAGTCCTGCTCGAATCCTGGTTAGGCTACTAACATCATAATCATTTCCATCCCGTTTCCTGGCGCTAGAGAAGAATCCAGCTAGCAGACAGTCCAGTTCTATTGGTGGAATATCTTGGATGTGTCTTTGATCGTTTGAATCGATTGTCCAAAAGTACCTGTGAAACAAATTCCGGGCAGCAGAGGCATTCCTAACAGTAGAATTAAGGCATCTGGGTCTGGATTGAGAGGTTTCCTCACTAGAATTACATGCCAGAGAAACATACGATGATGCATAGCTGTGATTCGTGTGGCCATCAACGTCTAAAGGCCAGTTGCTCATCTTAAAATTATCTGCCGTGTCCAAGGAATGTTTCTTTTCCAAACACAGGATTTCTGAGAACATAGGAGGGAGGAAATCTGTCACAAATATACTGTCAAAAACGGTTCTTCAACAAACAATCAAATCTTAGTTTACAATCCTCATCGAGCCTGCAACTGGAAATACCATTCTCACATACCAAGCTTTCAAAATATATCTACCCTCTTCCAGCCCACCTCTTTAGAATTGATTGCCACTCCTTGCTCAAACTGCTTCGAACCTGCCAACATTTTGTTGTCTGGTGAAAAACTTATTTAGATACCTATCTGCTAATGTTTTCTTGTCTGATTAAGATACATATCTGTCAGTCTTCTTGTCATAAAAACATTGGCAAATCAAATGCTTAAAAACATTGTGAATCTAACATGGTCAATTAACTGCTTGAAAACATTGTGAATAAACAGATTCAGAACATGGTCAATCGACTGCCTAAAAAGCAAAAACTTATAGACATGGCTATTTGACTGATTAAAAACATGGTGAATAAACTGCTTAAAAACATGGCCAATCATCTGCTTAAAAACATGGTGAATCAACTGCTTAAAAACATGGTGAATCAACTGCTTAAAAACATGGCCAATCATCTGCTGAAAAACATGGTGAATCAACTGCTTAAAAACATGGTCAATCAACTGCTTAAAAACATGGTGAATCAACTGCTTAAAAAAAATGGTTAATAAACTGCTTAAAAACATGGTCAATCAACTTTTTTAATACATGTTGAACCAACTACTTAAAACATGTCAATCACCTTCTGAAAACCATAGTGAATCAACTCCTTAAAACATGGTGAATCAACTCCTTAAAACATGGTGAATCAACTTCTCAAAAACAGGATGAATATACTTATTAAAACTTTGTGAATCAACTGATAAAATACATATTTGCTATCAATTTATTGTTATCAAATTAATTGATTTGATTGATTTTTTCTACCAACGCTATTGTTCCACTCTTTGTAAATTTGATTATGTAAAGCTGATGTTGAAGACCATTTCTCTGGGTGTAGGCCTCTTGGTGCAAGGTTACATACTGTAGTTTTCCAATTGATTATTATTGAATTTATTGATTTGATTTGATTGATTTTTTCTCTACGAACGCTATTTTTTTTTTGCCCTTTGTAAATTTGATTATGTAAAGCTGATGTTAAAGAGCATTTGTCTGGGTGTAGCCCTCTTGGTGCGAGGTTACATACTGGGATATAGAATACAGGATTAAAAACCACTACAGTTCCCAGAAAGCAGAAGCATGGCGTCCAAAATGGTAATTTGTTTTACCGATTGGGGTTTAAAGCATTACTATATAATATTTCACTAACATTGATGGTGTGTCAGTCTGATGGGTGGACCCTAATTTATAAATGCAATTGGCAACAAACAATGACAAAATGTGATACCTGTTTGTGTTGCCTTGCCTCTCTGAAAACAGCCAACTCTTTTGCAAATGCCAACAAAGTTTATCCAGATAGTAAGTAGGGTTTGTTATATCGATGGTTTTTTTTTTAACATGTATGTAGTTTGTTGCATTATTTTGCTTGTGCATTAATATCATTATGCTACATAACTTGTTTTCCTGTTTAAACAAAGAATCCTTGTAAGCCGTATATTTAGTTATGCAGGAACTATATCTCCAAAAAGAAAAGAAAAGCAAAGCAAAGAAGAAAAAAAGTTCAGGAAATATTATCGTAATTGCCCATTTTCGTCCTCTTTTTAAACGCTTGTCGACTGGTAAAGAAAGCTGTTGATGTGCAAATACAATCTTGGTAATTCTTGTCTTTAAGATAACGATTAATGTGAGTCCGTAAAGAAATCATGCTATTAGTATAATAATCATTGCCATTTGGTTTCTTAGCAGTTAAAAAGAAATCCGCTAAATAGCTGTCCAGATCTGATGGAGACAGCTCTTCCAGATTAGTGGAAGGGTTAAGTCCCTTGGTAAAGGCCCACCGACGAAACACTCCGATTGCACTGGTAATGTTCGATTGTGTCTTGGCAGAAACTTTTAGCGGTATGCTTCGAGGAGCTGTATAAATTAAACGGTTTCCCTCATATGGGAGAATATTTGGCACATTAAAACTGTCCATTTCTCGGTCCTCACTCACATCATACACGTCTACATCACGGAAGCATCCTTCATCAACCGTTACCCTCTGTCCAGGTATCCCTATCGAGGAAAAGTGAATAATGATACAATCTGTTTTGGCATGATTGATTTGCGAATTTATTTCTTAGGATAATCAGTTTTTAATTTTTGATACAGAGGTCCATGAACAGAATAGCCCTGAGTAAAGGCTATTTAATTATTTCAATGAACTTTGTTCAATATAATTCAAATAAAACTGTTTATACCGGTACTTTCAATTAACTTATACTACTCAAAATTGACTTCCTTTAGTTGCGTTTTACTAGGTCATTACATTCAGTTGAGTTAGCGGTCTTCAATTGTATTGTGCTTTGTAAAAATAAATCTTTTCAGATGGGTTTGTTGGTTTGTTTGATTAGGTATTAATGCTGTGCGTAAGATTATTTAAATCACGTGACAAAACAGATTGATTTTATGCTGACCCATGTAAGTACCGATTTAAGTGGAGGGAGCTGCCTGTTGTCCTGGTGCTATCAGAGCTAAAGGCCCGTGGCCGTGGTATCGTGTTCGCTTACTAAACTGAACCTGCTGCAATGTACTGATCATCGGATCGAGTTTGCCATCAATTATATGAGTGAGTCACATGTTGTGGATCCGGAGTGTTTAACAGGTTTCCTCCCATTTTTCCATCGTAAGCGCAGTGGACAACCCGTCGTCATATAAGTGAAATACCCTTAAGTGCGACATTAAACCCCAATCAAACAAACAAACATTGAATATATCCATAACATCATTTTGTATACGCCAGTTGAACTATCATCCATATTTAGTTTCACAAATAAAAACTTCTTTCATCGTTTTTTCAACATTTGAAATTCAAACTGGGTTTCAAGTAGTCTTAAAACTGCAAACTCTATCCCCCCGCCCTGCTGTGGTGTTCTTTGCATAAGGGGTGTTATAACACTACTGCATGTAGCGGAGTTACAGAGGGAAAACAATTTTAAAAAAAAACTTTTGCTGCTACTTACTCAAATTTTAGATAGTTAGAAGAACTTTTGAAGTATAGTGCACCTGTGGATAAATTTAACTGTAGTTTGTGCATTACAAATTATCCACTTATAAAATTGGTAATACTCGATTACAAAATAGGAGAGCATAATTGAACACAAGAAATCATGCCCGTTTTACCTATTTGCATTTTATTGCAGCCCGGAATATTGCTTTAACGCTCAAGTACATTGTATGTAGACACAGCAAGAATCTATCTATAGTATAGGCCTATTCGTGTCGAGGTGTCCATCCCTCCAAATTACTTTTATGTACACCTTTAATTGAACAATTGCCTCATTTGGACACCATGTTTTGAGAAACATTAACATGCAGGAGATAGCAAAACTGTAAAAAACCGTTAAAAATGGACACCCAGTACTCAAAAAGTGGCCATTTTGGACACCATGCTTTTGATTCTGGCTTAGCCCCTGGTTGATATACAAGTTAATTATGCTTTGTAAGAATCCCTGATATGAATAAAAATGCATGCGAATTGATTGTTTGTTTGTTTGATTGGGGTTTTCCGTCGTACTCAAGGGAATTTAACTTATATGACTACGTGCCATCCCAATAGGTGAAGAAAACCACCCTAGACACCACTGGCAACAAACAAAGACTGGACAGAACAAATACAGGATGACAACAACAGGACGCAATACAGACACCACAAACAGATCGCCTTCCTGTTCCCCTTTAGCTCTGAGACCACCAGGGCAACATGAAGCTCCCTC